>WEIU01008132.1:54276-80743 GCA_013389925.1 Aegithalos caudatus | reverse complement strand
AAAAAAAAAAAAAAAAAAAAAAAAAAAAAAAAAAAAAAAAGAAAAAAAGAAGAAGCCAGAACAAGAAAAACCACCTAGGTCTGATGATTCATTCCTGAAAAAATACTTTATCATTCCTGTCAGACATTCCAAAGATGACTGGCAATTTCTTTACTTGTAAAATCTGTTCATTACAAGATGGTTTTGACAAAAGCTTATTTTATTTTTAAATCTGCTTTACCAGAGTGTAAACCTTAAAGGGAGATTTACTAGAAGTTTCATTTTTTTTCTCCTGATGGGTAAGCACTTAGAAGGAAGCTGGAATTATGTTTATGGAATCTTCTGAATATTTACTTTCTGTTGAAATAATAAAGACACTATTACTAAGGAATACATGCTTCAGAAGAAGATATCTCTTCACTGAAGGCAATCTTGATTTTGTTTTAAAGGAGCTCATCATCTAAGTGAACAGATATGAATCAATTTCTGAGTTGTCCTTAAACTTCTTAGGAAAATCTCTTAAAATGTGTTGTTAAAGTTCTATAGCACCTAGGGGGGAGAATTTAGGGAGATGGATGAAGCTGTATAAAGCAGCTTCAGCAATTTGCAGGAATTGCATTTGTGCTAGAGCCTTCCTTGGTAGGATGGGAGAGGAAAGGATGGAATGGTCTAAGACAGTGGCAGTGGAAAACAAAGCCTGTCCCAGAGGAATTGCTCCTCAGTGTGGGGAGGTGCTGTCCAAGGTCCTGCAGACCTCTGTAATTCCATGTAGACTGAACTGGAGGATGAAATTGTCTCATGGGAGGGAGAAGCAGAAAAGGCTCTCGGCCTTGCCTAGGCCCTGTGCTCAGGCACTTCAGCCCTGCAGGCCTGGCCCAGTCCTCTGAGTGACCACGTTTTGCAAACACCTCAGCATTTAAATACCCACTTGTACCTTCCTCCCTTGCCATGTGTGTTTTAGTCCTCCATCCCACTGTGTTTTGGACATAATTCTTACAGAGCTCACAGCCAGGTGAGCTGACAATGGAAGCTGATCGCAGAACAGAAAATGCTGGGGCCCTCCAAGCTGAATTATTTCTCCCTCTCCTGAGGGAACGCTAGCAATAATGCCTTTTTCTCTATTATGTTATTTTAGAAATGTGTTCCCTTTAAAATGAAAAAAAAAAAAAAAAATCATCCTCACAATGCACACCTGTACAGATTTGATGGAAAAACATCCTGAAAGGCTTCAGTACACCGTGGTCTCTTGGGGTTTTTGTTTGTCATCCACAAGAGCAGAAAGGCTGTGGGTGTTTGCATTTCCCAGGAACATTTAATGTTCAGAGAGCTCTCTGAAATGGTCTGCATGACTCTTTGGCACCGAAGCTTCACGTGCTCTCAAGATTGTTTTTGAATTATAGCTGATGGTTTTCTAGACACAGCTCATTGCTTGCCATCCTTGGGAGGTTTTGTTCTCTGCAATTTCCTGGGATGCTTTCAGACTGGCTTTGCTTTCATACCTGCCCTGTTATTTCCTTTCAGGATGAATACAATAAGCTGTTGTAAATAAAAGTAGGACTTAACATTAAACAAATTATTATAGGTCAGGGGAGATGAGTAATAAAACAGAAAGTACCTTGTGTTTCTTAAGCAATTGTTCTTTTTGAAACCCCTTAGAGCACCACAGTTCCTGTGCTGAGGCAGTTCTCCCCTTGCTTGCTGTCCAGTGCCTGATTTTGGAGCACATTTTGCCCTCCAGATGTCAGTAGAAACATCTTCCAGACAATTTTCAATTCTTGTGTGTGGCCAGAATCCCTGACTTAGAAAAACCTGTTGACATTTTCAGGGAAGCAAAGGTTTAAACTGCTTAAAGCCTCTATAACTGGAGGTAAAATTTTATTTTAAAAAGAAATCATTTAAGAACCAACCCACAACCCAAACAAAACAACAGCAAACCCACTCATAGTCTTTGTTTAGGGCCTGTTCTAGCAGCCTTCAGCTGCTGGAAATGTTCTCTGCCCTTTGTACTCATGACTAGAGTTGGTAGCAAACTCAAGAGGAGTTAAAATAGGACAAAAATAGTTCAAATCTTGATGTGTTTGGTAATTTTTTCCAAAGCACATCTCCCATGCCCTGCAGTTTCTTTGCAGTTCATGTGTATTGAAGAACAAAGAGACCAAATTCATGCTTGCATATTCATGTCTTTGTTTCAAAGAGGCTCATGGATGGTGGAAAAATGGAGAAATTATTCCAAAGCCTGCCACAAGATCAAAATATCTCAGAAATGATGCAAGAAGATTCTTTAAGGATCACTGAAATACCAATCTGAGAGACAAGTTCCTGCAAAATATTGATAATAAGGCAGTGTTACTCTGAGAATTACATGTATAGAAGTGTAAGAGAATCTGTGGATTTTAATTGCACGTTGTCATCTTTAAACACGATGGCTGCAACTTTAGATTGCTGAGGACTTTTAGAAAATTAACTTATAAAGGAACCCTTCAAGCATAGAGGTTAGATTACATTTGAAAAATATTGTTTGAGCAGTTTGTGTTTTCTGGCATATAATAACTTTTGTAGGACTGCAGATTTTGAATATGGCACAGCTTGTTTTAAATGAAAAAAGAAGCTCTTAAAGTGTTTTTGATTTATTTTTTTTTTACTTCCAAGTATTAAGTAGGAATATAGTAGAATGAATTTCAAAAAGGAATTAGGAACTTCTAATTAGACTTCCTCAGACAATAACTGAACAATACTTTTAGACAGATCTGTTTAATTTACACACTTTACCAAGTTCTTGTTTGACTTCACTGATGTTCTAAGGAGTGCCATGAACCCAGATGGAAGCTGGGATCTGCTCCAGAGAGGTATTTAATGGCCCATTATTCCATTGACAAAATATGAAGATGTATTCCTTCCTAAAACATCTTTTCTTGTAAGTGAACAAAAGACAGTTGAATCTCAATAGAAGCCTCTGAATACAAGAAAAAAACCCAAACAAATTGCAGCTCCAGCTATTAACAGGTTGTATTTAATATGGAAACAAGAGACACTTGTAGGAATGTTTAGAAGCGAACTCAATTATTTAATTGCAAAAGCAATGGCAAATAGGGACCGGATATGAACAGAAGTTCTGTTTAAAAAAAATTAATAATCTTTTATCTAGAAATCAAATTAACAGCTGGCGTTTTGTACAGATTGTATCAGGAATTGAAATGCAGAGAGGGCTCTGGTTTCTCTTGCTGAAAAGGGGCTCAGCAGTGTTTTTTTTCTGATGTGGATGGTGCAGTGATGTGACCTGGAGTGACAGGAGAAAGGAACAGCAGCACTGGGGACTTGGGAGCCCAGGAAATATCAGGTGAGTGCAGCATCACCTGGAGAGGATGAGCACCTGTGAGTCTCAACACTCTGAGCTGGGGAAGCCTCAGTGCCAGGCACAGCCACACCTGGAGCTGCTCTGTCTTGTGGGAGAAGCTTTTCCATAGCTTGGAAATGGATGGGGTTTTTCTGCAATTCAGGGAGAGCAGGAGGCTGCAGTTCTCCTTCCTCCTTTCTGTGTATCAACCAGTGAGGAGAAGGTTCAGAGCTCATCAACTGGACAAAGGCTCTCCCATCACACTTTTTGTTTGGAAACTCTCTGTGTGGCCAAAAGCAGCTCCATCTCTCCTGTGTTATATTCCCTGTTCTTTTCTGAGAGCCTGATCCACAAATCAGTGCAGGCAGAGCAGGACAGAGGAGCCAAAGGCAGAGTTGCAGCCCCAAGCCTCCAAGCACAGGAGATTTCTGCCTCTCCCTCTGCAGTCCTGGCACTTGTCCTGCACCACCCATTGCAACAAGAACATGTTCACACAGCTGCAAACTGAAAGATAAACATGGGTTTGTTGCTTCAAAATTATATCCTTCTTTGTTTTCTAAAAGTCTTACTGAGGTTATGATTTTAGGTGAAAATTTTAGCAGGTTTTTCTTACAGATACAAATATCTTTATAATGAACTTATCTTCCATTAAGTGCAATTAAGTTCTTAAGTGCAATTCCTGTCCCTTAGTATTTTTTCCTTTATTTAAAACATGATATAAAATAGGGAAGCAAGGAAAAATATGTTTATGGGAATGTGTAGCCTTTTGATTTCCATTTTCAACTCCCTTCTTTCTGTACATAGATAACTCACAGAAATCACAGAATATTCTGTGTTGGAAGGAACCTACAGGGATCATCAACTCCAAGTGCTAAGTGAATGCCCCATGCAGGTATTGACCCTTAATTTTGGTGGGTTTAGCACCCTGCTTTGACCAACTATCTCTATTTATGTATATTTTTAGTTATTTTTTTAATGTCTTTTTTAGAAAGGGCTTTACCTGGAACAATTGACATTAATAGTTTTATTTGCAATTTTTTTGAGAAAAAAAATCTCTCCGAAATAGTTCACTGTTACTATCAGTACTTCAGGTTAAAGTGTAAATAGTCTGGGCTCTGGCTTTAGCCTTTAGAAAATTACTTGATATGAATTTACTGTAATGATGGGCTAATTAGTTAAAGTTCACTGAGTCTAGCTAAACACACAGTGTTTGATTTAGAGAGATAAATCTGTGCTCTGTCAACCTTTTCAGACATAATCCTACTCCCAACATTATGTGACAGGTAGTCAGCCCGTCAGGCCCGGGGATGTGCTGCAGCTCTTCACTCTTCACTAGTTATTTATCTCGTGGAGCAGAATTCACAACTGCCAGATGGGAAGTGGGGAGCACCAAAGGAAACATTTCCAGCCTTCCTTTCTTCCTTTCATGCAGCAGGGGATGGTCTGGAGATGTGGCTGTAACTCACATTGCTGTGTTTTGGGGTTTTTGGTTGCTGTAAACTCTCTATTTGCCCAGTATTTTTCTGAAATATCTATATTTAAAAATGTTCTGTTATAAATAAGACTCTGTTATAAATAAGATTCTGCAAGCATTTTTAATGTTTTGCATTTTCAGGACATTATAACAATTCCAAAAGATAAATTTCAGAAATGTCTTCTCAAGTGAGGTATTCACATTTTACCAGATGAACCTAAACCCCCAAACCTTATTTAGCTAATCTGTGGCATCTCTGGATGTTATTTTATTGGAAGGAAAAAGAAAAATTTCCTTCCTTTATTGAAAGGAAAATGATGAGTTGTTTTTGTTGTATTTCCAGGCATCCAGAAAGATGCATTTAAATCAATCATTTACTGGAGACTGTCCCTGTAATTGGGGAGATAAAAGTCAGTGGAACAGGGTGATGGTCCTCAGGTTCCTGTGCTGATGGGTGAGCAGGGCCACTGGATAAAAGCAGCTTTCTTGAGAGAGCATCAAAGCCCCCAGCAGCAAAACCCTTTTTTCTCTTGGCTGCTGGAGCAGTCTGACCCAGGAAGAACTTGCTCCTTGGCCATAGATGAGAGCAGTTGTTTAAAAAATAAAAAAACAGACACAAAAGGACTCACAGATGTCATCTTGTAGACAGAGTTTTCTGACAATTTGCTGTAGAAATCCTTTCATTGTAGCAAATGAATAAATTGGAGGGGACTCCTGGGAAGAGCCCTTATGGTTTAAGGAGAAAATGGCACTGTCTGAAATCTGGCTTGCAAGGAAAATTAACATTCAGCAAGTGAGTAACTGAACTGACTAACTTGTACAAACTGAAAGCTTATTCCTTAAATATTTGATGGACCTGTGAGCACGTGAGGACTTTGATGGGTTGAAGTGATGTCACCAGAAGTTGTGGTTTGTATCCCAGTTTGTATCCCAGTGCTGCCCACTGGGGCCCTGTGGATACCACTAGGTGGAACCATCAACCCTCCCTTCCTGGCAGGATAAAGCTCACTCACAACTCAAAGAGCCTTTTAAAAGGACGTGAGAAAAGAGTTTTTGTATTATTTTTTTGTGCGTCTGTGAGGGAAGAAATAAATTGCTGCCTGCTTGGCTGAAATTGTTTTTACTAAAATAGGCAATACAATCTTTCCTATATGACCACTGGGATTATGTGTGCTGGCAGTAATGCAACCTTTGCAGTGTTCTCACCCCAAAGTTTTTGGGTATGTGTACCTGTTCCTGCCTAAAATCCCTTTTTATGGAATATAATCAGTTCTCCAATAATTAAGCCGGGCTTTAATATAAATTTCATCCTTCTTTCAGTCATTCTTTTCATTCATTTCATTAGGTTTTTGAATGAGTAGTGTCAGTGAAGGAGATCTCTAGAAATATATATTTTTTAGAATCATATTTAGTATTTATATACTTTAATTCTCTTCTTAGCAAAAGAATAAATGGTTTTTCATGAGGGAAAACATGAATTCCAGACGAAGACTGTGAGTAAGGGATAAGACTTCTTGTTTTTTTCCTAATTTACTATGTTTGCTTGCATTGTCCTGTATTGTACATGAGTCCTTTCACACAGTAATTAATCTTTCAGTGCTGTTGTAAGGCCGAGCTCACTCCTACTGCAAAGCCCTGATGCATTACTGGAAGTGGGGATCTGTTGTGAAATGATGCAACAGCACTAAAAATAATTGCCCCCTGAAATTGGGAACATCTAGGAATGGAAACAGTCTGTCATTGTACTTTTCCTTTTTTTCATTGACAGCAGTGATTGTAGTAAAAGATAGGCAGAAAGGAGAACTTTTATGGTGAGAATAGTTCCCTATGTCTTATTTCCTCTCTTTTATTTCTGTCTTTGGCAGTAGCAAAGGGGAAGCTTTTCATCTGGGGACCCACAGAATGCAGCTGCAGACAGCAGGGGGAAGAGTTGGTCAAATTGCCACTCTACCAAACATCTACAAAGCAAAACAAAAAAATTTACATTCCCGATGACAAATCCAAGCTGAAAGTTGGCCTTGCCTGTTGTCATTCATTGCCATTCATATTTAGGAAGCAGACTGCTGTGATAATTGATTTGATGGTCCAGCTTGAGTGGAAGCACTTCTGGGCATAGCAGGCCTCAGAGATGCCAAAAAAGAAGAAAAGGTGGGAATGAAATAATGCACTACTTTCTCCTCAGAGGCATGTGGCCCAGTTTTTGAGAACAGAAAAACATGCTTTAGTAGAAGGAAGGAAAAAAAACTTAGTAACTCAGTAATAAGTACAAAAATGACCATATAGCCTCAGTCAGATAAAAATAGGCATTCAAAGAGAGACAATGAGTGTACATATTTTACTGGCAGGTGAATAATAGGAGAATGCTGTGGAAATAATCTGATTTTTAACGGACTCTGTCCAAGGGAGTACCTTTCTTGCTTCTTTTTTTTTTCTGTGTAGTGACAAAAGAGGCTCCCTTTCCTCAAAACACAGACAAAAAAACCAAACCACCTAAAAAACAATATTTAATTTTTTTATAAGCTTTCCAAAGAGGAATTGATAGTTTGGAAGAAGGGAACAAATGCAATTATTGGATTTGAAAGGGAATATATGTGGTTGGATTATGTGAACTCCTGTTGGGTTTATTTACATCGGGCATAGGTGATAATGAGGCTTTTCCCTGTATTTCTGGCCATGGGGCAGTGTTCACCCACAGCCTCCTGCTGGTATGAATAACTCAGGACACTGAGTGCTAGTTGAGGGAAAAAGTAGATTAAAAACTTTTGTATTCTGTGCTTGACCTCTTAATCACCACTGCCAGCATCCTTTCATCGATTTAAAGACCCAAACAAAACCAGATAAGATGTGAGCCATTGAAACACAAAACTGTAATCAGAACTGGTTTGTCTTTTGAGTGATCCTTATTTACTTTCAAAACCAGTGTGGTCCCTCAACTTGCTGAACTCTTTGTATTCATAGTCCTGAATCTTTTATCCAGGGCAAAGCAGAAGTAACTGAAATGTACCAGTACAGAGTGAAACAGCAGGGCTGGATGAAGGAGCAGGAGGTTGGGAGTGTGCTGTTCCAGGTCATACATGAATATTTCTCTGTGATTTTCAGGGTTGGTTTGGAAGGACCTGACCTGCCTCAATGAGATGATAGTTGGTGTAAACATAGAGTATATTCTATGCTTAGAAAAGAGTCTGTAAAAACATACTGATTTATTAGGAGAATATATCAGATTTTCTTACATGCTAGGACTTTTAAAATTCTTTTTTAATGTATTGGAAGCAGAAGCTCAGAGTTTCCTAAGTCATTTAACATCTAAAAGTGAGATAACCCATGTGCCATTCTTCCTTTGAATTCTTCTTGTTTTCTATCTACTTATCTATAAAATTTCTTTTTAAGTATCAAAACCCTTCATTAAATTGATGGATAAGAAACATCACACATGGCTGATGTTTAAGGGAAATGCTGTTTGTGTATCTCACCAGAAGAAAACTTCTCTGAGAAGCCTGGGTTTGAAGTGATGCTGAAGTTCAGGTGGGATGCTTGTCATGGTCACAGGGAGCTCAGGTGGGGCAGCAAGGGAACAAGTGGGACTGGAAGAGTTCAGGTTTGGTGGGAATTGATGCAGAGCACTAAGAGGTGGCAGCAGGAAGAATCAGCTGATGAGGGGAATACCTGGATTAACCTGACTGGATCACTGGTGCATCACTGCTGACTTAGTCTGGATCTGCACCACAGATCAATTTTCTCTTACTCTGAAATGTGTGAATTCTCGTCAGTGTTTGTTGGGAAGTGTGTACTTCCTTCCAGGGTGTTTTGGAGACATTTGTGACAAATGACTGTGTTTCCTCAGCACACAGATCCTGGTCAGTTTATCTGAGCTGGAGCTAGGAAAGTGCTTCCAGCTGAGCACACTGCAGTAAATATTATTAGACCTTGATTAAAACATAATTGGAGTAATTTAGATTTTGACTGCGAATTCTGTGTGAGCCATTGTGTTGTAGTGGTAATGATTAGTAATTATTTTTATTCTGTTTTCAAACTGGGCAGCATCTCCATGCTTCACTAACTGCATACTCCTTCCTGCCTCTCAGGCAGAACCTGCAGAAGGTTGAGGGCAGAGGAAATCCAGGGAATGGCCCATGCTGGGTGTTCCAGCTGGAGAGCTCTGCCTGCACATGGAATGTTGCAGGAGCTCTCTGACCCCACATGCAGCTGCTGTCCCTGGAAGGGAGAGCCTGGCACCAAGGAATTGGGAAACCTTCTCACAGCTGTGTGGATTTTCCACTCTAGTGTGTAATTTACTCATAGCAACACAGGTAAAACCCTTTTCAGCCTTTGAATGAGACCTTCCTGTGGCCATCTTCCTCCCCATGGTGGTGATTTATGTGTTCACAGCATCATGCAAAGTTCTGTTCTGGGAGGGACCTCGAGGTCACCTCATCCTGCTGAAAAAAGGGCCATGGATCCAGGGGCTGCTTCCCTGCCAAGCTGTCCTGGGTATTTCTAGGGAAGAAGTTTCCAGCACTTGTCTGGGAGGCCTGTGACATTTAATTGTTGTCACAGTGGATTTGGAGGTCACCCTGAAGGAACTCTGTCCTTTTGTCCCTAATCCTGCCCCCACAGCCCCTGGTTCTGGCAGCGCCATCCTAAGCACCACTTGGGAGTTCAGGGAATTCTGCCCCAGTGTTGGGCTAAGCCAAATCCAATTGCCAGATGTCAAAACACGTCAGGAGAGAGCTGCATGTTCTGTGACTGGTTAAATGTGCCTTCTGTGCTGTCACATCATTTTTAATAGTCACATGCAACTGCTACATCATAAAAGCACCCTGTCCAAAGCTCTGCTCAAAGCAAAGGAGAGATCAGCACAAAAGCACCTTATTTTAAAAGGAAGAAAGCTATTGGAGGGTGACAGCTGGAATTCCAGTGCTTAATCTGTGTAATTAAAACTTCTCTAAGGAGTAGGAAAAGCAGGTTGGACTTGAGGTAGTTTTAGGAGTTAATTAGCAAGGTCTTTTTGAATATTAAGAATGCCTTTGAAGGATAAAGTTTTAAAAAACTAGTTCAGGGCTTTCAAACAGCATAAATTAAGGCAGAAACTTTCTTTTTACGCATCCTGAAGATGCAGACAGAGTCATCCTCCCTAACCATGCCATTGCCTTCCATCAGAAATATAATCATAGATCCTCCTCAGTGTCTGATCTTCATAAGGATTTATTAGCTTGCTAACAGCACAGTGGTAATTTAACTGGAAATAATATTTTACAGGAGTATTTTGCACATTCACCATGGCAAATACTGAAGTCAGTAGCTCTTAAGCCATAAACTGAGTTTCTTCCTGGGCTGGGTACTCTGATATATCACCAATATTGAAACCAGCAACCTGCATATTTCAAGGTACAGCCATAGAATTATAGAGTGCTTTGTAAGTGAGCTTGAAAATCATCTAAACCATTCCAACCCCCCTGCCCCACCTTCCATCAGCACAGTTTGCTCAGATCCCTTTTTAACCTGGCCTGGAACACCCCCAGGGAGGGAGGGAGGGAGGGGAGCATCTGCATCTCTTACAGCCAGTGTCTCACCACCCTCACAGTGAAGAATTTCCTCCTAAAATCCCATCCAAGCCTGCCCTCTGGCAGTGTGAAGCCATTCCCTGTGTCCTGTCACTCCATGCTCCTGTCACAAGTCCCCCTCCAGCTCCACTGGAGCCCCTTTAGGACCTGGAAGGGGCTCTGAGCACCCCCAGAGCCTTTTCTTGTAAAAGCTGTGCCTTTTTACAAGGGAATGCAGCTGAAAATATGGCCTTGCTTGCTCTCACACAGCTCTGGTGGGTTTTTGTAAGCATTTGCCAAGAAATAAAACTTAAGTACACTGAAAATTTGGGGCCATATCTCTTAAAATATATGGAGAGTATGGGCTGGTTCAGTTCATATTTTATCTGGGTTTATGCTTTGTTTTGTGAATGCACTCACTTTCACAGGGAAAAAGAGCTCTGTGTTTCTTTTACATAGCTATGTGGGCAAAATTTAGAAGATGTACTTTACTTTTACTCACTTTTTATTAGTTTTGATGTACTCAGCTCTTAGAGAATTTCTCACCTGTGAGCTGTTTTAAACAGCTGTTACAACAGCAGAGTGCATCTTGATATGAAACTAAATTAATTCACGTGGTTTATTACCTGTGGGTTTAGAAAGCAAATCAACCTCAGAATTCTCTATCAACAATAAGTATATCAAAGCAAGGCACACTCAATGAATGGCAGTAAAGTTCTTGTGGTATCTTTAGGCATGGTTTAAAGAGGAGTGCACTCTTCTTTAGGTGTGAACTCCAGAGGAGCTACAGAATTTTATAGGACTCAGTCATTCACAAGGTCTTACTTAAGTATATTTTAGTAGAGCATCCAATCTATTGAGCATTTAGCTTTCCAAGTGTCCAGACTTAAAAAAAAAAAATTCAGCAGGCTTCAAAACCACTTGATGAAGAGTCAAAAAAATCCAGCTCTGAAAAGGAAGATGAAGGTATAAATTGGTATTTGAAGTTTTACCTCTGCCCAGTGGTGAATTATTTAAAGGTGTTGCGCTGATTGCTTCATGAATCAGTACTTATCTTACACCTTAAAAATGAATTGTTCTGAACAGAACTGTCCAAAAGTAAAATGCTCTGCTTCCAAGATGAGGGGGTTATTAGGGTTCCTAGTTAGAGTAAACAGATGACAAAAAAACCCCAAATAACAAGAATAACAACACAATTCAAGCCTGAAGTTTATTACAAAACAATGTAAAAATACCAGAATTTGATGGCAATATTAAACATTGGCCTTACAGCAGAGTAATTTTCCCAAGTCTGTGTTGAATGGTGCTGGTGAAAAGGCAATTCCAGTTGTGGTCTCAGCTGTTCTCAGACACCAAGGATAAGAATTTGTTAACCCTGAGAGCTGCAGCTCCAGCCCAGTTTGGCCCTCCAGCTGTGCAGATTATTTCTCAATTAAAAGGATGTTTGGCACACAGAGAAAGCCTTCACGGCTTGTAATTGAAGTGTACTGAAGAAACAGTGTCAAGCATGAAATAATTTATTCAGTTGTTCAGAGTGTTGTGAGGTTTATGGTAATACAAAAAGAAACACAACCTCGTGGTGGAGCATATGTCACGTCTCTGTTCTACTTCAGCCTCGTTATTTAGGATTTTTTGGATGCCTCTTCTTTGGCACTGTCTACCTCAGAATCACAGAGAGTGACTCTGATGCTTGTGGTGTTTGTCAGTGTGCCCTTGCCCCAATTCCAGCAATTTTCAGCAGGAATGATGAAGAAATGCTTCGTGGCATGTTACACACAGGAGTACCTCAGACAGCATTTGAATGGAGCAGACAAATCTCTGAGTAAAATGCTCCATGAGCAGGGCTGATGTATTTAAGAACATATTTTAGACAACCTGTCTGTGGTGCAAATTAAAGATGTGAGAGGTAAAACACTTTTAACATAAACGTCAAAACATTTTATCATCCAAAAACCAGAAACCACCATGTCTTTTTTATCAGTCACTTCTTGATGCTGTGTGAGGGGGAATGCACAGACCTTAAAAGTACTTTTGCATGCAGAAAATGAGACCAAAAGCTCCTTGTATGTATAGATATTATACATGTGTGAATCTATGTTGGGTTCTATGTACACATGTACACATGTAAAAAATTCTGTGCTGGCACCAGTCTTTCACTAGCTAAAAAAGCTAAAAAAAAGAAAGCTAAAAAAATTTATATTGACTCAGAGCAGACAGTTCAAAACTGGCTCTGCATGCAGAAATAACCCCAAATGTCTAATAACTTCTGTGACAAAGTTAAGATGTAGTTTTAGTGTGTAAACTTATTTTAGCTGACATGTAAGTTTTCCTTTTAAGACAATCCATAATGCCTGTAGTTACCTCACCATTTATCTCTGACTCTCCTCATGCTTTGAAGAAAATGTTTAAATTAGAAAACAATTGTCTTTAAATATTAATTAACTTTATTAACTTTTTTCCTCATTTTCTACACAAAAAGGATCTTGTTTTTTGTGTTTCTCTGTTTTTTGTTTGTTTTTTTTTTTTTGCCATAAAATGTACTAAGAAAAAGTGTTCAATTTGTGACGTTTTCCATTTAAGTTATTTCCAATACTTGGTAATCTCCATCTGAGGTCATTGGTGGACTTTAGAAACCAAACTCCAATAAAATATCTTCCCAAATGTCATTCTTATGTTGAGTTTATTTCTAATTTGGCTACTCAGTGGTCAAGGTGATGGTAACATCTCCTAGTTGTAATATTTGTCTTTTTAAACTATGTTTTAATTTCTTTTATGAAAGCAGGGGTTTACATCCTGGGGCAAGATAAAGCCCTGTTAGCCCTGTGTATTAAAAGTGTGCTGAGCTTGCAAGTCTTATTTATAGTGCAAAGATGGAAATTGTCTCTTAGTGTCAGGCTTGTCACTGGTAAACAGTCAGTGCTCCTGAGAGGAAATATTTCTATCAATGATGGAAGTATGATTGGTCAGATAGTGGTGAATTGGTGTTAATTTTAAATACCTGCTTGCCAGGCCTTTACTGGGGCTCCTGAATCAAACCCCACACTCCAAGCTCTGAAAACAGTTTGGAACAAAAGGCTTTTGCAGCTGATAGCAGCCCTTTCAATGCTTGTTTTTCCTGTGATGAGCTCCCAGGTGACAAGTGGCTATAAAATGGGTGAGATTGTGCTGAGGAGTGTTAGCAGGTAAACAGCTTTTTATTTGTAGTTAATCCAGGTTGTTTTTCTTCACCTTCTTCTGCCTTTAGAAGTGGTAAGAATCATCATTATCCTATAACTAACCCCTTCAACAGTTGAATATGAAAGTAATGAGATTTTGAATATGAAAGTAATGAGATTTTTTTTTTTAACAGCACAGAGAAAGACAAATACTCATAAAGTAAGAAAATTCTTCTATCATAATGAAAACTGTTTTGTTCTATTTCACACAGCTTTAATTACTGACCTTTCTTGAATAATGTGTTACTCATAGTTTTTAAGGATACCAGAGCATTCCAATTTTCAATTTATCTTCAGTTCTTCTATTGACAAGATAAGGCATATGAGAGTTCACAAAATGCAGCCAATATTTGCCTGTGGAATGGAGTTTCATCTTCATCATAGGATGCAGATGTCTAAAATATTTTCACTTTTTTAATATCCTCTGATACTTTGTTTTGATTTTTTTTTTGCTGAATAGTATGCATATTAAAAACTAAGAAACGGTAAATTAATTAAAAACAATCAAATTAGAGAACTCAAAACTAATGATAATTTCTAGTGCAGATAAACAGAGAATTACTTTTGTTTTTTATGTTTGTTTCTGGTGCTAACATGGCTCAAAGAAACTTTCCTTGTCATAACCCAGTTTCTCCCAAGGATAAGTTTTTCTCAGGTGCAAATAAGGATTTTTTGCAACTCCAGACACCTTTTCATATCCAGTGTAGCTCTGCTACTTCTAATTCTGCTGCTTTTAACTCTGCTATTTTTAATTCTGCTGCCTGAATTCCTATACCAGTCCCAAGGCTGGCAGGAGAGCACTGTTGGCCTTTTGAGTTGTTAGTCTTCACAGATAATTTTATTTACTGTTAATTATCTGCTGTTTACAGTCCCATATTTGTATCTGAAAAAGATATTTTTATCCACTGAAGCTGCTTTGTTGAGAATAATTAATAATAGTTGCTCCCATCTCTGACCACAAAGTCTCAATATCTTTCACCAACATAATTGGAACAGAGACTTTCTAAATAACAAAGGATATTTTTAAGTGATTTCCCTCTTCTGATAACCTTCATTTGTCACTGTACATCTTTTTCCAAAGTTTAGAAATAGCCAAAATAACATTTTAGTTCTTTCTTGTATTTTGCTCTGATATAGTGGGTGCAGTGGTGTTGGATAATGAGTTTTAGAGCAGTAATTCCATTGGACTGTAAATCTGTAAAGACAAAATGCCTCCCATAACATTTTCAGTAGTAAAGCAGAGTTCATGATAGCAACCAAAGAAGAGTACTTGTGTCTTAGATTTTTTTTGTGTTTTCAGAATGTCTGAAGCTACATTTTTCTTGGCTCTGCAGGGTGTGATGATGAAGTGGTGTCCAGTTTCCCAGCTGGTTGCATAATTCATAGTCCAAATTTAGAGCAAATCAGTGCAGATTTTTGACTCTGTTGGAGGAAGTTCGGTTTGGAAGTGATTTCCATGTGGGTAAAGGCATAGTGGTCTTGTGATATGTGTCATTTTATTCTAAAATCTTTTCTAAATTGAGTTGTCTTTAAGGCAGTGTTGATTTTTCGAGCATAACCTCAAAATTAGTTAATTGCAATACATTAGTTGGGGTTTCTTCATGCAGCTTCAAATGCAGACTGGTTCTTGATTTGGAAGGAAGGTGTGATTGTGACCATAATGAAATGAAAATTGATGTTCTGAAATAAAGAGTTTGAGGCTTTTGGGGGATGGAGAGAGGTGAAAAGGAGCATTTTGGCTGTGCTGAGGGGCAGTGATGGGGCTGTTCCACGGCACTGCCTGCTCCTGCTTCCAGCAGAAATGTGCTGCTCTAGTCAAGGTGACTCAGAGAGAAAACCCAGGGGCAGCCTGACTTTGCCATCCCCTTGCTGGATTATGCACAAATGAAAATAGACAGGGCCGTGGTATTTATGTTTTATAAAGCTTAGCACTTAAAGGAGTCCTAATAAATTCCTCCTGAAAGCTCTGCTGGTGCTGCTGTGGTGGCAGTGCCTCTGAAAATGTCCCTGATCCTCTGCTTGGGTGTTGTGACACCTCTGGTGTTATCCTGGCATCTGCAGCCTTTGCTGTGCATGTTATTGGCCAATATTTGGGATTTGTGTGTTTGGCCAATATTGGGGATCCGTGACATTCCCGCTGAGCCCTGTCAGGGACAATCTGTCAGGAAACAGCCCTGGAGAGCACACACAGACACCTCACCCTTCCCACAGGGACAGACAGCTTTGGGAGGGTGATATTGGGAGTTTAACAATTATCTGTGCCTTATAGAATTAAAATTATTAGGAAAACCTGTATTTTATGTCAGAGTAAGACATCCCACGTGACCAAAATAGACAACTGAACTCCAGGTGCAATGGTAGCAATTTAAAATCAGCCATGTGCCTCAGCAAGGGAAATTTCCAATGTGGTTCATGCGTGACAGTTCCTTTTTCACTCAGCTATACTCAAACCATTCAAATTATTCTAAAGATCACCAGACAAAAATGTTCAGAAAGCTGTAATTGCATCAACCGTGTACCCACTGCTGACCTTCCAATCTGCTGGAGCTACACAGGGAAAAGAGACCGACTTTAGGGACTGCTGCAAAAATTCCGAGGTCAAATCAAGACTTTTGTTTTCCGGGAACGTGGGCAAGGAGTTCATTTAGCTTAAGTGCCCTGTATGAAAAAGGAATAAGGTCACAGATTCTACTGCTGCTCTGTAGCTGCAGGTGGATTGCAGGCAGTCACTGCAAAAGAGCTTTATTCTCTTTCTGAATGAGGTATTTTGGTTAAACACATGCCCTCTGTTTTCCTTTTGAAGAAAAGTGCAGAATTCATGTGGGATGGAGATGAAGCCTTGGCTTTGCTGTGTCCTGTAGGTGCTGAGGTTGGGAAATCCATTCTGAGCTTCAGAAGAGCTGGGGACTAATGGCACAGTCATGAATAAAACCATTTTGTCCTTATGGTGAATTAAGGGTAAAGAATTGCCTGTCAGAAGTTCTGTAGACTTGTCTACGTTGTTCAGTTCTCTAAATTCCAAGGAGATGATTGCACGGGTAATGCCTCAGCATCAGGACTGGGTTGCACATTGCTATGCATTTAATGGTTTCAACATAACCCAAATAGTCATATTAATTTCCATTTTATTATTTTATTTACTCTGATACCATGTTTCAGAAAAAAGTATTACTTTATTGGCTCATCATCATCTTTTGAATATCTTCTGCTGTAATTAACCACGCAAAGTAATGAATTCTAAATTACATTTTCAATTACTCGTGACTAAAATTATCTTGAATTTTTTAAAAAATGGGTTTTTCCTCTGGAAAGATTCATTACTTTCTAGTGCTGTTGTGGTAGAGCTGTAGGTTAGGGAAAGTTGATTTTTAAATGTCAAATATCATTTACTGTTGGAAACATAAAGGATATGCCTGTATTCTGAAAGAGAAAAAAGTCACTTCAGCATCATTTAATAGTGATGTGTATTTAAAATCAGCTTTTAACCAACTGGATAGAGTCTGGTAGAACAAAGGAAATTTTTATTTACAAAGAAAAACTTTATGTACTTTTGCATGTATGGACCTAGCATATGTCTATGCACACAGTGCTGGAAATAGAGGAATCTGCAGTTTGGTCACAGATCTTCTGGAAAGAAAAGATTCCATAATTTAGTACTTTCCATGAAATGTTAATGGCTTTGGAAATGTGAGATGGGTCTGTTGGTCTCAGGCTGATGTTGTGTGTGAGTGAATGGATTTAAATATGATGTTCCAATAAAACACCATAATTGAGGGGAAGGAATTTAAACAGGAATTTAAACTTATTGAAGGAGTTGTAGGGAATGTGTTGGAGGACGTTAAGTATTACTTGGTATGACTTAGAGTTATTCAAAGTTTTCATTAACAGTCTTCAAAACAAAGAATTTTATCTGCTCTACTGAGTTGGGGAAGGGCTCCTAGTGAAAAGAAGTTCTATTATTTTCCTCATCATCTGCAGAAATACATTCTGTAAACATTGATCTCAGCCTTTGCTCTTGGAGTAGGTTTATTTCCTAGAAAGTTAAAATAGGAGAGTGATAATTTTAATTAAAATATTCCAGATGTTGAGATTTTTTGGACTGGTCTAATATAAAAGCTGAAGGGAACATCAATCTAAAGGGAAATTTGGGGGGTGTGGTTCATTTAAAACCACAACAGCATCATTGTTGGCATCATTTATCACTCTCACTTCTGTTTACTGCGTGGGAGACAGCAATGACATCGATCCCACAAATGCCAGCATCTGTAATTCCTCCTGGTACAACTCTGGCATTTCAGACTGCAGGCAGCAGCTCTGGGGGGGGCTCTGGGGGGATTCTGTCCCCCCACAGGTGACACTGAGGGGGCTCTGTCCCCCCACAGGTGACACTGAGGGGGCTCTGTCCCCCCACAGGTGACAGTGCCACCAGAGCTGTGTCCAGAGAAGGTTCTGCCTGTGCTGTGGCGTGTCCTGAGCAGCTGCCCAAGTGCATAATGAACATCAGAACTGATCTCCAGTTAATCCTGGGATGGTTCCTCCAAATATTCATCCAAACTGACAAAGCAGAATGGGAAGAGTGAGTGAGGATGGTTAAAAAAAAAGAGTTAATTACCTCCTGCAAATCCCAAGCTCCTCATTTGCCACTGAAGATATTCAGCACTTTTCACGGCACCTTTTAGGTTTTATGTTGAAAATAGCAAAGAAATGGATTTTATAGCAAAATGGCATCTTTGGGTAACCCAGAAGTCGTATAAAGTTAGCATGAAGGACAACTCACTCACCTTTAACTCAGTGTGCATTCCGCAACCCACTTAACTTGAGTGCTGTGTGCAAATTAAGAACTGTTTTGATACAGATCAAAAAATTACACGGATTAAATGCATTGTGTCAGTGTGTGGAGAGTGTCACAGAAAGAGATGGAACCCCTTGGCCAGTGGCAGATGTGTCCTGCTAAAAACACAACTGCATTTAGGTGAAGTACATGATGACAGGGCAGAAATGCTGAAGGAGTCAGAATTGCAGTGGGAAGAAAGAAAATGCTGCTCTTGTCTTACATCTTCACCCATCATTTCTGCAGATGGAAAGGAGATCTCCAAAACCTTTTGTCAATTGCTCTACAGGCCAGTGGAGGCAAACAACATAAAATCAAACCCTGCTTTGTAAGTTTCTTGGTACTCCACAGTGATAGGTTTTCAAATTTTTATGGAAGGCAAAAATTTGAGATTGTGGTGTGGTTTTTGTTCAAGCAGTTATCATTTCTCAGCCCCTGACATGCTGGCAGCTGAGCTGAGGGAAGGATTCTCAGCTGTTTTGGTCTCCTCCCCTGAGATGTAACCTGGTGCTGCAGGGCGCATTCCCACCCCTCTTGCTTCCCCTGGATGGGTATTGCTGGAATATTCAGGCTAAAACAAACAGATCTGGCATCAGCAAGAATTTCTTTCTTTATTAAAGAAATTAGCAGCAACCTCTAAATCCTGTTTCAGGTTTTTCCAACTGAAGTATTTTGGGGAAGCATCTGGCAGGATTTTTTATTGCAGTCAGAATTCACGTGAGCTGCCTTTGGAGCTCACTTTGGCTCTCAGGTGTTCTGCTGTAATCTTTTGCTCAGTTCAAGATAGAATTCCTGCCCTGGTTTGTGGGGTTTTTTTTTGTTTTTAAAGGAACTTTGCATCGAGGAGAGGCAACGTTACATCCAATGGAGAGATGCAATTTTAGTTGATTTGAACTATAAACAATATAGAGAATAAAAGATGAGCAGTCAGAGAGGGTCAGGCACAGGAAGGGGCTCCCAGGGAATGGGCACAGCCCCAAATCTGGGAGTCCAAAGAGCACCTGGACCACGCTCAGTAACCCTGCAAGGAGCAGGGATTCTCACTTGGTGATCCTGGTTGGTCCCTTCCAACTTGAAATATTATATGATTCTGTATATAAATAGATTGTCATTGGCTTGTTCTTGGCTTTACAGTGCTCCTGCTGCCAGAGAGAGCTCTGGGGCAAAAAAAGGAAAAGAAAAATAAAAATCAATGCACAGGCTGTGCAGCTTCTGCATTCCCATTTTTCACACCACTGTTAGTTCTAATGTTACTTCCCTGCAGACATGACCTGAAAGCTAAAAATTTACCTAAAAATCATTTACTGCATATCATTTTTACTAAGCTGAAATCGGTCTCTCTGTAAAATTACACAAAGCACACTGTTTTAATGCACTATTTTGGGCTGATGGACCTGGGTGAATGGATGGCTTGATCTTGAGAGCACTGTTGTCTTAAAGTGAGCAGCACTGTTTCCACAAAGTCACTGGGTTAAAATTCTTCCTTGCATTTCCCATCCCAGGCTTTTTTTGAAGGAGTGCTTGAGGGGTTCAGTTTGTCTGTGTGATCTAAGCAGAGGGTTGAAGGTCTGCAGATTTTAATGAAGGTCCCCTTTTTCCTTCTAAACCTTTTACTGAGCATACCAGGACAGAGTTTTTTGCTCTGTGTTTTCCTAAAAATTAGTTACTGCCCCATAGGAAATGCCTTAATGGGTATTCTGCATTATGTTTTCCTTATATATGTAAAATCATTTTATTTTGTCTGAATTATCATCTCAGTTTACTTTGTTATTCCTAAGGGTTATCAGATGATCATTAAATCTTGATTTTCTGTCAGGAAGAATTAATAATCTTGACTTCTGAATGAATTTAGAAGCAATAGGGGATTGGAGTCAAATATTTGAATACCATTTCAGTATTAAATCAGTTATTCATATTTCAACTTAGGCTTACTGGTAGATAAAAAATAAATTCAATTCATAAATCCTCCTTTGCATTTGAATATTTTATTTTTTTTACCCCCACAGCTGGGTGAGGATTGCTGCTTGAGTGTCCTGTGTTTAGAACATACTTTCATACACATTCCAGAATAGAATTTATGTAGCCTTGTGCCTGCATCATATATAATGCTGCATTAAAAATCAGCTGTGTAGAGGAAAATAAGAGTTGGTTTCTGGGTGAATTGGTCAACTTTAAGATAAGGAAAGCTCAAGTCAAAGCTAAGACTTAGATATTGTGGCACTGCCTCACTAGGAACTGCCCCTGGAGAGCCTGTGCTGCTGGTTATTCTCTCTTTTGTGATTGCTTTAAAGGGCTGTGCTTTTATTAATGAGTTATTGTTTCACTCCTCAATCACAGGGGCCTCTGAAAGACAAATCAATGAAGCTGCAAACATCTCAGAGGTGTTTGTGGTCTGTTCCTTGGTTTGTGCATTCCTGGGCTCAGTGCCTGCAGAGCCACATTGTCCCACACCTTTCATCCTGGGACAGGACTGGCTGCTCTGGTGGACACAGAATATTCACCCACCACCTGGCCTGGCTTCATTTACCAGATACAGGAGGTCACTTCATTCTCTGCTTTTTTCAGTCTGGTTTTTTTTTTTAATTTTTTTTATTTGACTTACCTGTGCTGCTGCACAGCATTTAATGGCTTCTCTGACGCTCTGTGAAAACATTTTCCTCAGCTCTGGTATTCCAAATTAATTAATTCCTCTGCCTACTTTTTCCTACTGTGACAGATTTCTGATCAGCTCCTCTAAATGCCACGGATTTCTCCCATATATATTTGTGTACATCTATGCACACATCATCAGTGTACGTATATTCCACATATTATGGACGTGTTTATAGCTTTAGGCTTGGAGTCTTTACAGTATTTTGAACCCATATGTCATCCCGTCTGTCCTTTGAAAATAAATCACATTTCTTGCCTGTATTTTGTTCTTCCTTCTGTGTTTAGCCTGAGCTTGAGGACACAATATTCAGCTCTCAGTGGTTTTCTGAATCTCAATCATGTTTTAGTTTGTGTAGTCCAGCTTCAAAAAACCATGAACTAAAAGCAAAGATGTGTTGTGAATTCAATCAGAATAAGTATTTTAAATTCTAGATCTAATGACATAGTTTCATTAATTAATAAATTAAGTGGCAATGAATCCTTTTGTGGATAACAAGCAGGTTTACTTAGAAGCTACAGGAAAATATTTAGTCAGAAGGTCAAAATCAGTCTGGTTTGCTATAATGAAAGTTAGTTTATCTTATTCTGTTTTCCTGTTGATTATACAAAGTCTTTCTATAAAAATTAATGTTTATGCTTCCTAGAATAAAAGCTGGTTTTAATAATGCTTTGCTGGTTTATAGGCTTTTTTTCCCATTTTATCTCTAAGGCAAAGATCCTACCTGAACAAAAGCTTCCTCGGCAGATGAAATTTTCAGTGGTGGCTGAAAGTTATTCCACAACTCCAGCAGAAAGATGATTAAGACAACTTATACCAACTAGTTTATTCTTTCCTTGAAGTTGCCTTGTAATTTATTTTGTTTCCAATTTTAGCATATGTCATAAAAAGCAAAGCTAAAGTTGCTTGTGCTTCATGTTTTCAGACCACGCACACTTGAGAGACATCTGTCAATCACTCCAGTCCCTGTAGATCCCATCTTTGCTATAATAAGGCCACAAAAAGTAACAAAACAACACCAAAAAAGCCACCACATCACGAAGCAGTCTGATGGGCTTTTTTCCCCCCTTTGGTTTCTTTTAACTTCTGAATTTCCTTCTGTTTTCCGTGCTGACTTTTCTCAGTTACGTGTCGTTTTCCTCTCATACACACATTCACAAATCAGTGACATCTCAAGAATTTGTCAAAACTTGCTGCTTTTCTTGGAATGTCCTTACTTGCTGTTACAGAGCAGATTCTGTCAGCCTTGCGTTTCTTTGGTGAGGTCCTTCAGCAATCTAATTAATCAAATTAAGCAAGGATAACTGAGTTTTCCCAGTCTTCCACTTTCCTTCCCCCTCCTTCACCGCCCTTGCCCAGCTTCCTCTCTGGGTCTTCTGCAGAAGATGTCAGGAGATGGTCTTGAGAGCTGATTTAGGGTTATATAAACTTGATTATGGCTGTTGTGGTTGTGAAAATAGTATTAATAATATTTCACATCTATTAAATTCTGGACCATTATTGGTACTTTGGGGAATCCTAGTTCTACCATATCTTCTGAGTCCTCAGAAAGGGGTGAAGATCCCCTATCTAAAACTTTGGTTTATTTTCTCAATATATGCTGTAGCCTGTGGGCATATGTTAACTATTTTAAGAATGAAGCTAAATAATAGATGTTAATTTATTTTAATTTCGTACAGTTATTTATGAAGAAGTCTCACTGAAGAGTTCTGGCTTAAGCTTTGAACAGATTAGAAATGATAAATTGGCCAAAAAAAAAAAGCCCTTTCCTTTTTGAAAAATATCACTGAAACCAAGCCTTGGCATTTAGAACTGCAAAGAGCGTGGCTGTAAATACTGATGACAAGCCCAAAATAACTAATGTTAATACTTATTATTTCTGAATCCCTGCCATGTGCTTGCCAAGAACCGGTGAGCTGATGGGGTGTGAGAAATGTTTGAAAGGGCTTTTGGGATTCATCTGCTCGGAGCAGGATGAGCACCAGGCTGGTGGAGTCAGCTGGGACATGTCAGAGCAGCTCCTGCAAACCTGCCCAGCACTGCATTCCTTGGGGAGAATGGGGGGTTTTGTGGGTTTTTTTGGAAAATAGAAGCTGCAGGTTTGGGCTGCTGGCTTTTGTTTTTACCTCCTGGCTGTGCCCAAGGTTTGGCTCAGGTTTTGTGATTCCACCTTCAGGCAGCTGAAGGTGTTGTTAGATCTTTTCCCCACCCTTCTCTTGACAAGAGCCAGCAAGACCAAGTCCTTCAATCTCTTTGTAGTCCACAGGAGCAGTCTCTAGGTCACCTGAGAAAAAGAAAAAAAGGCAGGACAAAACATCTTAATAGACTGAATTTTCTTCCTTTCTTACAGACAGAGCCTGTATGACCTGAATTAATTTGAGGGTTTTTTTTTTTTTTTTTTTTTTATGAAAAGTAGATTTTGCAGAAGCAGGGGATTGGAGACATAAGAATCAATGATTTTAGTGAATTATCTGAATATGGGCAATATTAGTATTGTAGATTAAATATAAACTCTGTAGGATAAGAATTAATGTCTGGTTCCATCAGTTGTCAATTACAGGCAGGGAGCTTTTTAATTGCATAAAGACAGGCTGGATGATTAAGCCATTTCAGGGAGAAAGAAGGAAAGACAGCTTAACTTGTGGCTCAACTACAAGGATTAGACCCAGCATATCCAGGCCTAAGTGGTTTGCTTAAATGCTGACTCTGTATTTGACCTGGGATTTTTAAAAGATGCTTAGTGAGATTTTCAGCACCACTGAGATGTACAGGAAATAATTCTGCCAGACATCTATCAGTGGGAGAGAGGGAGGAGGTGAAAAACCTTGGTGCTCTTACCCATTCTCATGTGCCATGCTGGAAATAGGGGTGGAAATAACATCCCTGCTTCTTCTCAAGGGTTGGCTTTGGGAAATTTTGGGTGATGCAGAGATCATGCTGATTTGCTGGGATGGTTTGGACAGGATTTGAGCTTTTGGAAAGATTCCTGCTTGTTCAGAACAGCTTTCTCTGCCCCACTCAGCATTGGTTCCTCCCTTCCATCCAGTACCACACTCAGTCTGTTCCTCCATTCATCTCTTCCATAAATTCCCCTTTTTTTATCCTGCAGTGGCTGGATTGTTGTAAAACAGCTTGGGGAAAATCAGATTGTACCTGTGGATTTAACTGCTCTTCAAGTTAGCTGCTAAGTTAGCTAATGTTTTATTTACAAAAACAAGAGTGCTCTGCATTCCTTACAGGCTTCCAAATGTATTATTGGGACTTGGTGGGGTGTAAATTATTTTTCTCAGTGCCAAATTGGTGTGAAGACCCTCCCTTTTTTTAAAATTTTTTTTTATTTTTTAGAAACCTGAGGGGTTGTTGGTGACACAATTTAATATGCAAAACAGTCTTCTCTCTGTCATGAATTTCACCAGATAGCTCTTGGCAAACTGCAGTTAGGATAAACCTGTTAAATATCTTCACTCACACAAAAAAATCATGAACTCCTCATGGTTACTGTTGCCTAGCTTTGTTTTTTGCAAGGATTCTGAAACTTCATATCACATTTCTTTATTACTCCCCAGAGAGGTGGACACTTAGCAGCAGATTGAAGCTTTTGTACTTCATTTTGTGAAGCAGAAATAAATCACTGGGAAGTAAAATTATTTGAAAAAATCATTTGATTATGAGCAAGCTCAGAGGAAACTGAGAAAAAAAGTAACGCAGAAGTGTACATAGTCAAAATAATCTTTAAATGTACATAGATATTTCATAATAAAATATTGCAGTGTGTTGTTAATGCCTTATTAAAGTTGAGAGATCTGGTGGTGGCAAATGAGAATGGAGCACCCAAGAAAAAGTGAAAATTATGTCAGTGCTTAAAAATCTTCCTAAGGAGGAAGAATTAATATTGTGTGTAATAATGTATTTTCAGAAAATCTAAAATGTGCTGGAGCGATATTGCTCTACATAATTACTCTAAACCTGACTTCTCTGTTTGCAAAAGGCTTTGGGAAAAAGTGGTGAAAATGAGTCAATATTACATTTGATTGCTTTCTAAAGGCAAAAAGTTTTGGTTCTTTATTTAGTCAGCTTATCAGAACTTCAATTTATATTAATTTCATTGGGTTTTGAAAACATTTTATCTTTCTACTCAGATTTTAGATGGCAAAGATTTTTTAAATGCTTTGAGAGTGAATTAAAAATGCTAAAATTTACTAGATTTATTGGTGTCTTAAGTGTTGTCTTCAAACTGTAAAACCATAATTGTTTTCAGCTGCTAATCAATGTTCCAAGACCCATATGTGACCACTAATAGAGTGATGACCATTTTGACTGAGTTATTGCAAAGCTTATGAATTTCCAGACATTATACAAGTGGTCATTACCTATATCAAAGAAAATCAGAAATCCTGCATATCAGCTATTCATCATTCTTCCAGTGAAACTTTGCCTGTCAAAAGGCATAAGTTGGTGCTCCTCTAAAATATACATTTATGTACATATATATACACTTAAATTATGCAGAGAATTTTTATTTAACTTTCAGAATTTCCTGTGCCCAGGTTCGTCGAGAATGCAGCAGAAAAGGGATGATCTTTTTAAAGAGGGAAGGTTCATAGACCCTCCAGCCTGATGCAGATTTTTTAAAGGCACCCTGCTGTACTTTTCCTGTTCAAACTCTTGAATCATCCCCTATTTTAAGGATCTGCTATGCCCTGAAGGTGTTGTGACATTTTCTAATCCTTCCTGCTGGACTTTGCAGATATTGAGGCTCTCTCATGCTGGGCTGGACTTGAAGTGCAAAAGGCTTGGGTTTAAACAAGAACTCAAAACAAACCAAATAAATCAAATTGCAGTTAGCACCTTGACTCTTTTTTTACTGGCATTCCAAGAGTATGTAACTATGTTCTTATATTAAAAACAAACAAACAAACAAAAAATAATTAAAAGGCATCTGAAAATACTTTGCATACTTAAGAGTATTTATCTTCCTTGGATTTTTCACTTCTGGACTGAGATATCATTTTCAGCCCTCTGCAAGCATGCTGCTTTATGAAATAGTTATTTGCCTTAAACTGAGTCAGTAGAACTACTGGAATATAAGTAGCCAGATTTGCATAGTTTATGGGGAAAGAAATCTCTGTAACAAACTTTGTAGTAAACCTTTTGAAAATATTTCATCTACTGTTTGCATTGCTGCTGCTGCTGAGTAGGAAATTCCAAAATCACAGATGTGAATTTCATAGAATTAAAGCGACTCCATATTTTAAAAAGTCCCCATCCTCACAAAAAAGTCTCTAGAGATGGCTTTCTGTATCCAAAGCCTGGAAAACTTGCAAGTCAAGTTATTAAGCTGAAATACAAGCTCTCTTTTGTTTACAATTTCAGCTTTTTGCTATTTTCTTTTGAAATATTAAATTGGAGGAGTTTGCTAATTTCTTTTTTTTTTTTTTTTTTTT
>WEIU01008132.1:223-38139 GCA_013389925.1 Aegithalos caudatus | reverse complement strand
AAAAAAAAAAAGGAATCAATCAAAGCAGATGCAGCCAAATGCCTCAGCTTCAGGTGTCTTCAGGTCTCCTAGTGCTGCTTTTGTGCTCCAGGGAGGGAGTTGTGTGAGCCTGTGCATCCTGCAGTCCTGCAAGCACCCACTGATGTCCTTGGGAGTGGGAAGGGAGAAGGATTTGTTCTTGGAGTGCTTCTAGCACTGTTTGAGGTGATACATATGCCACAGAATGTGAACAATAACCTATTACAGTTCAGTCAGTCTGCTATCATGCACCCATTTGATTTCCCTTTTGGAAGTCATAGGACTCCTGATGCCAAAAAAAAAAAAAAAATTAAAAAAAAAAAAGGTGACAAAACTCATGCATTTCTATTTTTTAAACAGCTCTGTGTTTGTATGTAATGTTGAAAATAGGAATTTGATGAAATCACAGCCTGGCCATTGTTAATCCATGTATTCTGAAAACTGTAATAAAGATATACATACCATGATTCTGGTAGATGCACCAATGTTTTACTTGATTATCATGATTATTTCCTATTGAGTATCATAAAAGCCTGGGCTTGCTGTATAAAATTGTAGTGCTGATATTACATTCCGTTTTAGCTTACTGTCATTTTATGGATTTCTGTCTTTTTCTTTTTTTTCTCTGAGGCGTCAATTCTATTTGACTTGAATTTGGGGATAAAGGCGCCTTTTCCGATGAAGAAGGACTTTAAAAAACAAATAATCCAAAACCATATATAATATAAAAAAACCTATGATCATGGGGATACTATTTAATATTTACAAAAATAATAATAAAAGGGAATCAATGAACAAATCCCATGGGTCCATATTTATTTCGAGAGGCTGGATTTCAGTATAGAATTTTTAAGCCAACACATAGTGAGACAGCTATTGCTGACGTTTTCCAAATTACTTCATTCACTCCCAAAAGGTCTTATCAGAAGAGAAACTTGACAGACTCTTCCCTTCAAAACTGTTAATGATGTTACCAGAACAGACTGAACTGCACAACAGTATAGAGAGAGAGCATTGACTTTTACTCAAAATTCTAATTGGGTATAACATTAATGAATATGAGCAGCCATGTTGATACAACTCTCCTTTAGTTGCTTTTTATATCTGGAAAAGATGTGCCCAGAGATGCTCACATGCACCACATATATATATATATATATATATATGTAATTCCCCCCAAACACGCTGTAAGTGCCCACAGAAATATTAAATCTTATATAAGCTTTGATCCTTGAAGCATTAATAACTGTGGAGTTTTTAAAACATTGCTAATATCAATTGTATGGGTTTATTAAAATTGTCATTGCTTTCCTTAACACCCTTTGCATGCTGATAGAGTATTTGTTGGTTTTTGACATTAAAGATTTCATCTCATAATTAACCTAAAGTAGCTGATTTTCTGCCTGTAAAAACTCATCACGTGAAACTTAAAAGTATGCTTAATTGTGGCATCAGGTAGTTAAAAATTATTTCATAAATTCTGGCATGGATTCTGTTTGGGAGAAAACATTCCCAAGCATCTCCAAGTTCCTGTGAATTTACCCAGACACAATGGGAGTGTCTTTTGCATCACCCCCATTATATTTGCACAGCAGGCACGTAACATTGAGTAATCTGCAGTCATTCACAACAGCATAACTTAATTATTACTTTATTATGGCATTCCTACTCAACTGGGTATTTAAAGCACACACTGGTAGAAGAGAGCTCTCTGCAGTTGAGGAGAGTGGGAGACAAGCATCTGACTTTTGAATAGTGAAGGACCAACAAAAGGGGGAAGCGGGATGCTGATAATCAGCTGTCAGTCTGAGCTCTCAATCACGCTGGCAAAAATATCCCAAGGAAGTTGGTGATTTACACATTTGGAAGCGCTGGAAAGCAGCGTTTGGAATCACATACAATGCCGGGAAGGACAGGAGGAAATAATGAGGAAGAACAAAACACACAGAGAGCTGCATTGCAAAGTGATTTCTGGAAGCTGGTGCCTCACAGAGTGATGAGAGCACAGAAATTCCTCCAGGAGCAAACCTGGCACAGAGGGGCTGAGCTGGGGAGGGCAGGGAGCAGGCTCAGAGAAGGTGCTGAGCTCCAGCATCCAACACCAGGTGCTGCTCAGCTCTCTTCCAGCAGCCCCATCCTGCAGGATATTTATCCATTGGGGGACTCCAGGTGCTGCACAGCCCCAGAGGTGCCCTGGGGAGGGCAAAGGAAAGAGCAGAGGGCAGAGCTTCACCCACTCACTCAGCCAGAACTGCCTTCCAAATGTCTAAAACTGCATTTTTCTAATAGTAACCACTCTTGCCTGCTGAGGTTTGGTGGCCTGTCGTGACAGGTAAAAGAATTACAAAGGAAAGGCCTCATAAAATCAGGCCTGCTCTGCTAAATTGCCAAAGTTAGCCTGTCACTTCTAAGTAATTTACAAGTTCCCATGTGAAAACAATCCTGGTATGAAAACCAAGACCTGTTCCTGGGTTGAAAAACAAGTGCACCTGCAATAACAAGGGATTTGTCCCATGAGAATCAGTAAAGAAAATAAGTAAACAATCCAAGAATAGTGAGATTTGATGGACAAGTAAAATACCTTTTACTAACCAACAGAGTAATTAGCAAGAATGCCATTAACCAATTAAAATTGCACATGAGGTCTGTAAAAACTGTATCAAATGAGTTGTGAAAATAAAGAATTGGCTTTTCCAGCATGAAGAAAATGGGATCTTGGCAATTTTGTTCCAATAGTTGCCATCCTCAGCAATGCACTGGCAAAATTCAGTTCAAAGTTACCCTCCAAAATTCAGACCAAAGTCCCCATCTCTAAAGTGGAGTGCTCTCTTCAGACATCACCAAGGAACTTAGAATAAACTTAGAAAACAACTTTCTATAATGCATACCCTTACAATATATGTAGCTGAAGTGAAATTAAAGGATGTTTCTTAACTATAAGATGGAATTAGATACCTAATTTTTAAAAATCCGGAATCAGAAGAAACTGTTTTGCCCCTGCAATAGTTCTGGATTTATTGCAAGACTTACATACCTGCTGAAGTGAGGGCCTTAGTGCTTTTTGCACCTGGAGTTTCTCCAGAATGTGATAGTCATAAACTGGAGTAGGCACGGCTTATAAGAGTGGACAGGAACATAACTGTGCTAAATAATTCAGCACAAACTATTTTCAGGTGCTTCTGGGGGCTTTTTGCATCTGCACTTCTATTTTCTTCCTAAATCATTTCATTTTGGTAATCTGACTTTTACAGCAGCAGCCATTTAAAGAAGCACTAAATCACAGGCACTATAATCCCTTTTACACAAAAGAACAATTTAAAAAGGACAAACCTCATTTTTCTGCATTTCAGTGAACTCTATCAGGGAAGTGTTGTCTTTTGCCATTCATTTGAGTTTGCCTTGAGCTCACCACGTGTTTTGCCCTGTAAAATCTGAATTTTCCTGATTCCTGAATTTGGCAAAGGGCTGTCACAGTAGATAAAAGGTCTCTTGATCTGTTCCCCTCTGTGGCCCAACAAGAGATTCAGACTTGCAGCTACTTATCTGTGAGCCACACAGGCTCTGAGGGTCAAGCTTAGCTTCCTGGGAGGCAAAATTTAAAATACCAAATGCAAAGTAAAGAGAACCTGGAGGGCAACAAAAATGCATCTGTTGAGCCCCAGCTCTGATGTCTTGGTCTGGTTGGACTGTTAGAAAATGTTGTCCTTTCAATAAAGCCTATTTATGCATATTATTAAGATATCAGATAGAAAAGCGATGCCAGGTTTAATTTGAGGTATTGCAGGCTGCTAGGATTATTCACCACTCAGGTTTTTGCTGTTGCTCAGTAATTTCCCCATGACTGGGTTTCAGTTTGAGCCAGACTGATGAACACTTGCAGTGAGGAGAGGTGCAGATTGATCAGGGTAGGTGGGAACTGAAGGAGATGAGCAGGGGAAGCCCTTAATGTAAATTCTGCTGTAAAGCAAAACTATATTTTTACATGTAGTTCCTTGTATAATCAAGGAAGCAAATTATATAAAGCAGATCTTTGATCATGAAGATGTTTTCCATGCAAAATATGCTATTTTTCCTACATTAATATCCTGTTTGCTCCTAATGAAGGCAGACCCTGCAATTTTTGTTACAATCCAGTACCAACACAGTCATCATTTTCTTTCATTTTGATTTTCATCAGATTTCTTTCATGGGGGATCAGTAGCAGGTGCCTGAGTCTAGAGAGGAGCAGGTGTGAAAGATCAGGTACAATCTGATGGCTGATGTAAACCAAAAGGTTTCTGTTGAACCTTAGATTTTTTTTTCAACCATGAAGCCAATTTTCCTTCCACTGTATGTTTTCTCCAGTGTTCTTCCAGTTGGTTCATGTCTCTCCACACCATTTCAGGGGCTGTCCTTCACAGAGCAGAAAATTTAATTTCTCAGTGAACATCTGCATTTTCCAACTGGAGAAGCAAGGAGTGTCCAACAGAATAGGTGGACAGAAATGTCCAACAGAATAGGAATTTTTTTAAGGACACAAAATTCACCAAGTTGAAGCAGAGAGTGGAGATCCTCCCAGTTTTCATGGCAGCACTCACTTAATTCCTGCAGGCAGGATTCACCCAAGAAGCCCTGTGGGCCAGGATGTGCTGTTAAAACATCCTTCACTTACCTCTGCTCCTTGGAAAATGGCTCTTAGCTGAGCTCCCCACCTGAGCAAGGTTCCCACTCTGCTGGATTCCCATCCATGCACATTCCTGTGCTTTCTCCACGAGCTGACACTCCTTTGAAATGTGTTTTTTCCTTCCCCTGCTCTCCAGAATAATTTTGTGAGTGTGAGCTGGTGACAGTGGGGAGAGACAGAGACATCTCTTGAGGAGGCAGCACTGACCAGGGGACAGACTGACACAAGTGCCATTGGTTTATGGATGCGGCGTGCCAGGAGATGGAATATTGAGTCCTGAAGGTGAGGATTTTTCCTCAGTGCAGGGGAGGTGTGTGTGGAGGGCTGAGGGGATGTGTGCTGCTCTGCCAGGGAGCTTGGCAAGGATTGCACCCATCCCTGCTGCAAGGTGGGAGAGGCAGAGGGTTCTGTTTCTCAGAAGGCATTGCTTGTCCTGGCAAGGTGAAAATGCACCTGTGGCTGCCCAGCAGCTTGTGATTGGAATCATTATTTTGACCCCAGTTCATTTTAACAGCAGTGGAATTAAAATCCATCCTGTTGACTATTGCTTTTCTCTGCCCCAGAGGAAGCAGCCCCCTGCCTGGCTGAATATCCTTCCCAAAAAAACCTTCTGAGAAGTGAAGAAATACCATTCTGCACCTCATTCTGCAGGGGGAAGAGTTAAATACATCCAAATCCACCACCTCTGGTTCACACCTGAAGCTGGGCCCATCCTTTCTGTGAGACAGCACCAGAAACACCCAGCACAGAGGCTGATTAAAAACTTTTCCATATATCTGGTAGCTGGTTGCAATTTAGAATGTGAGTTGCTGTACTGAGATGCTGAAAACTGTAAACACCATTTGCATTTTGTTATGCATGTTTTGCATAACTTTAAGGATGTTTTCTTTATCCCCAAGTGGGTCTGTTTTGAGCCCATAATGTACTGTGAAGTTCCAGGAACAGAAAAATTTGTTGAGCACAAACAGGCCCAGCATCACAGCAGACGTAAGAGTGTTCAAGCAAAGAGTGTTTTGCATCAAAAATGGGTATATATTTGCATTTTTGATGCAAAAAGCTACTTAATCAGTGCTGCGAATGGAGCCCATAACTAAGGCAGTGCAGAATTCTATGAAATTGGAAAGTTCTGTGTAATTTCTGAAAAACAAAGTCTATTTTGCACAGCTCTAACTATAGCTAATATTTAAACCAATTTAATCATCAGTGAGCTAACATGGCAGAAGCACTCTGAGCTCCTTTATCATTGTAAGTTTTTTATGTCCCTGGCTCTGTGCAGTGTGGGGTTTTTTTAACATTTTTTAATGAAACATTTATCCTATTTAATTGCTAGGAAAAGAAAAAAAAAAAGAAAGGTGCAGAAAGATTGAGATCTGAATTTTAAACATCCTCATTTTAGGTGTGTTGGTTTTATTTCTCAGGGAAATAAAGGGAGTTGCCCTGGGGGAATCTCAGCACAAGATTCCCCAGGAAAGGCAAAGTTGAAGTTTTTCATCCCAGTCCCAGTTGTTGTGCCTGAGTTAAGGTGCCTGTTCTAGAGCTTGCTTTGGAATTGCACTCTAGGATCACTGCTCTGAGCTGATTAAAAATCCCAGAATTTTATTCCCCAAATCCTGACTTTTGAAACAACTATTTTATGGAGAATGAGTTCTGTTTTCTAATCCTTGGTAATCATCATGAATTGGTCCTCTGAGCTGGGTCCTCCCATCCCAAAGTTGCTTTTAATCCAGTTAATTGTTACTATCAATTTAATTATTTCTTATGCAANTTATTATTTATAATTTCTCATGCAGTTCTCCTTGCTCATGCTGGTTAATTTCTATTTTAATGAACAACTGTCTCCTCTATCAAAATTCCACCACACACTCAGTCTTAGCAGACTGACTGGACAATGCAAACTAAACAATGATTTTATACCCAGTGTCCAGCCCATCTCCCGGAGCTGAGGAGGTGAGGTAGGGGTGTGGAAACTGGGCAGGACTCCTCATGCAGGTGGGTGATTACCTGTTGTCTCTACTGGCTGACACAAAGAATTTTCTTGCTTGGTGACAGAAAAAGAAAAAAAAAAAATCTCCATTTTTTGAAACTGCATTTTTAAAGAACCCTGAATTTCAATGTATGATCAGAGGAAACTAATTTTAAGTCAGTAGTGTGGTTGGTCTTTTTTCTCTTTTGCAGTACCATTATTAAAGTAAAAGGAGATCCTTCTTTCACAGAGTAAGAGAAAACTACTTTTTCCTTCTATAAGCAGAATTTCTTGTGCCAAAGGCTTAAGGTATTTTGCAAATACTATAACTGTGTTAACACATTTTGAACTCTGTGCTGTGATTGCAGCATTTCTAGACAATGCCATTAGCCTGAACAGGGAATCTCAGTCAAATGTCAGGATCTTGTCTGTAAGGTATTTCCACTCTTTAAGTGTAGTGCAGAATGTCACTGTCATTCCAATTAGTGCAGCTGATTGGTATTAAATTTGTTTCATTTGACATACTGCAATATTTTGCTTCAAGCCAGACGTTTTGTACACCAGACAGAAACACCACATAATAACAACAGACATCAGGGCTGGTGGCAGACAGGACCTCCAAGAATTGTCAAAGAAATCAACTTTCTCATTTCTGCACTGTTTCAGCTCTATTTGTTGCAGCAATACTGACAGATGCTTTAGGAAAATACAGAGATGGGAAAGCATACAATTAATTTTTAACACTTCACTCATTTGTCTTTGTAGATTCTTTGCCTAGGAAATGGAGAGGATGAAATTTAAAGTAAGATTCTCAATGCCCCCCTCTTCTGTAGGAGTTGGCCAAGCTGAAGCAACTCTAAACCCAAGGCCATGGCGTAAAAAACCCTTTCTAAATGTGGTGAGTAGTAAAGTTTCATGGGAGTTTGCATGTTAATGAAGGTGTTCCATATAAGGTTATGTTTTTATGGTTGGTCATTTTTGTTGTATAAATATGGTTCTGTTCCCAGCTGGAGTTTCTGATTGGACCCTTACCCTCAGACCTGTCCTATAAATTGTCATTTTTTCCTCAGTTCTGGGTCTTGGGTTGGAGTTCTCCTGGGTACTGTGCACGGTTTTGGGGCACCATCCCTATTTCCTTTTATCCCTGATTAAAGTGTTCTTTTTCTAGTGCCAACCCTCATTCATGCTTGTAATTATTTTATTGCCAGCCTCTGCCCTGAAGTCAGGGGATGTAGAGGTTTGTCACAGCCACCCTCACTCTTCTTAAGTGGATTCTGCGTTGGGATTGTGAGGATCCCAAGGGTGGAGGAGTTCTCTTTCCCAGCAGGGATTATCAGGTTAGGATCTGAATTCCCCCCAGAGTCACAGAATCACAGAATATTCAGAGTTGGACCCACAAAGATCAAGCCCAGCTCCTGACCCTGCACAGGAATCCCTGGGAGTATTGTTCAAATGCTGGGAGGGAAACATTTGGAGAAGAATCAGTCCCTGGGCTGAGAGGCATTTGTAAGGGATTTCCTTTCTTCCAGGGTGAGGGAGCCCTGAGCTCTGGGCAGGTGGAGTTTGGCCTGGCCTTCACCTTCTCCCCTCTGCCATGCAGGGTCTCACACTCCTGCCTGATGCTGGTCAAATCCTCAGCACCCAAATGTGCCTTGGGTGCCCTCAGGGAAAAGATTCAGGGGAGAATTTGAGAACCCAGTGGTTTGCAGAGACATCTGCAAGCTGCTTTGCAGTTCTGTAAGAGATATTAAAGAGTGAGTGGACTGGAGACTGAGCTGCTCTGCTGTCTGCCATTGCAAATTAAACAAAAGATGTGCTGGCAAGGCACTGGGGAAGGAATGGCAGAAGAGGAGGAGCCCTCCATCCACACTGCCTGTTTTTGTATAGACCTTCCTCTGCCTGCCTGTCAGTCAAACATCCTCCACTAGGCTCACATCAGGAACGTTTATGCATGCCTAACTTAACATTTTACCTTGCTACAGTGCACTTGTATTGAGAAACAGGGCTCAGCTCATCCAAGTGATGTTGGTGGGTGCAGTGATAGCAGGAGAGAACAATTGCTGAACCAAAGAAACTCCTCACACAAGTAAACACAGCTTTTCTTCCCACATTAGCCCAGCAGTGCAATTACACTGATAATGGGACAACTGTCAGATTTCCATCTGCATGATGGATTCCCTGGGATCCCTTTCAGGAACAAACCTGGGTACAATTTTCATTACAGGGAGCCAGCAAGCTTAAGGAATTCCTTGGTAACAGAAAATGTTCTGGAGTAGAATGATAGCAAACAGTTTGAGGGATGTGAGAAAAGGAGGATATTACATACTGAGAATATTTATGTAGAGGTATTTGTAAAAATAATCCTGGAAAAAGCACCTTTCTATGTCTTGAATGTCACAAGAAGAAATTTTCAGAGGATACATTGCAATCTCTTTAAATGATTCCTGGTACATTATTTATTACACTGGCATTTGGGGAACTATTATTTTTGTTTTCACTTCTTGTGGCTTTCAAAACATGATGGTACTACCCACATTTTCAATCAATAACATGACATTCTCAGCCATCATTTCTCTGGGATCCAGTGATGGCCAGAATTTCAACCATCATCTTGAAATATCAGCACAAGACTGCTCAGTCAAGTGAAGCATCACTTCCCTTTTCTCAAATGTGCAAAGCAAACTGCATAAAACAGACTGGTCCTTTAGGAGACTTGGCTCAAATTAGGACTCAGAAAAGGTTCTCATAGTTCAAAATTAGTTTTAACAAATTCCTGAAAAGAAAAGAAAAAGAACTTACAAGCTGCAGAGCTTTTCCCTCCCCATGAAAATATGCAACTATTGCTCCCATATATCTGGGACTAACTGCTGCTAACATCTAAAGTTAACTTGAAAAATGAAAGGGGGAATGGAATATTCTCAGTCTGGAAGGACAGGACAGTCCTGAAAAGATTCCTAGGCACTTTTAAGTGCACAGAGGAGGCTTTTCCATGCTGGCATTGAAGCCTGGCGTGTCTGAGCCTTGCTGGAGGCTGCTGGAGGCATGGCTGGTGCTTGCAGAGTTTTTGTTTGCACTCCATTTCACCAGGGTGAGGTTGGTCAGAGGCCAGGGGAGGCCAGGAGCTGGGGAGCACTGGGGGATATTTGCACAGTGCACTGTAGCTGCTGCTACAAGGGAAATATAAAATTGTTTAATGGTGCCAGGAGGCTCCAGTGAAAGTGAGAAATCCAAAGCAGACAAGTAATCATCCCTCTGGGAGAAGCAGGAGTTCCCTGCCCAGTGGAACCCAGGAATATGAGAGTTATGGCTTCTCTTGGTCCCTCCAACCATGAGGGCCATGAACTGGAAGAACCAGCAGGAGCTCAGGGACATTAAAGCAAACAAAAACCTTTCTTCATGCAGCTGTTGCACAGCTTTTAATGGAATTGATATGTGGATGGAGCAGAGCTGCACCAGGAGCTGTTGTAATAGGGGTAATATATCCTGTAGATAAACATAACAAAACGTCCTACAGAAAACATGCGTGGTCCTCTGGGATTTTATGCTATAGCTTTATGGACTTTTCAAATGAATATGCATTAAATCTAGCATATTAAATGTATGTCTAATTACTTGTATTTTTAGTGGCTGTTGACAGAATTTATCCCAGCAGCTCTATTTAGTCATGTATGAGAGAAGAGACTCTATTATCTACTGCTTGCAAAGTCTACATCTGTTTTTGTTCCATTCTGCTGCCATGTAGCTTTAGCACTGCGAGCAGGAGTTACTTCATTCTGTCAGAACACATAATCATCCCAGGTTAATTCAGAACTTCCCTTCTTTCTCCCAGCATTACCCTTTTACATCCATTGCTTCCTTTGTTTTGGGTCACTGGGCCAGGCTTTCTGTCTTCTTATCAGAGTTTTACAGTTCACAGTCTGAAACCCCTCCAGTTCTTAGCAGATGTTGCAGGCAGGAGATATTTAACCACTGGTGCTGCACAGGTAAACAGAGCTCTCGTGGCAGAAGGTGAAGAATTGTGTTCCCAGATAGAAATGACACTGTGAGATGTTTTACTAAGGCTCATCTCACAGTTATCTGAGGTTTAGAAAATCTACAGTGTCCTCGGCCATTGTTTGCCTTCAGTTGTCCCTGGGATTTCAGTCCCACTGCTTTTAGAGGCTTTAAGCAGATCACCAAATAACTAATATTGCTCTAAATTCTGCAGTGGGAAGAATTGTGTATCAGGCTCTCCTGCTCATCACTCTGAACAGAATTATGGTGACAATAAAGTCATGACCTTTTGGTCTAATACAGACTTTATCCAACTGGGATACCACCCACATTAGTCAATAGAAAATAAAGAAGATGTGTATATATAAGGGTGTATATTAAAACTTAAATTCCTTGTGAATCTAGGAGCCTAATCCTGGGTTGAGATTTTATATCTTAGATCAAAATCTTGGAGTTGAATTGCTGTGTCATACGTCTCAATAATCATCACTATTTTCTCTTAATACACATCTAAAGAAAGATGTATTTCTGCCTCCTGCTATCTCCTTTCATATAACTTGTGGCCCTATCATTTTCTCAGACTGGGAAAATAATCTTCCCAGAAGCAGGAGGTAGCATTATCCTGGCTCTGTGTTAACATTCCTCAGAGTACTCCAGGCTCATGCTCATGTTTCCCACTCCATGGAATATATTTATTCAACACCTTTTTTTTTTTTTTTTTTTTTTTTTTTTTTTTTTTTTTTTTTCTNTTTTTTTTTTTTTTCCCTAGCTGCAAAATGTACAGACAATCCTTTCAACTGCTGAACTGCTGTATTACAAGAGGCCCCAACCAACTGCTTTTACTCTGGCAAGCTGCTGTGCTTGCTGAGTTTCCTGCAGAGCATGATAATGCATGTAAAGCATGGCCAGGAAAAGCCCACTGGGAAGTGCTGCATCCAAGGGACACGCAGAGGGATGGGTTTGGATGTGATGCCTGTGCTGAGCCTCTCAGCCCAGAAAGAGGCAGCCTTGAGTGTGAGTTCCTTGAGATGATGGGGAAATGTGGAGTTTTACACTCTGCAGACAGCCCAGTGATCACCAGTTGTTTTGAAGGTGGGTGGAAATAAATGTTTGAATTTTAAGTATATGAGCTGGGACAGATTCTATTTCTGCTGGTGGTATTGGTATGGTCAGAGAAAACAAAGCTGATGCCAGTGTGGCAATGCTGTGTCTGCTCTGTAAATAATCTGGAAGTGTTCAAAGCTGGGTTGGGTGGGGATTTAAGCAGCCTGGAGTGGTGGAAAGTGGCTGTGCCCATGGAAGAGGGGTGAGATTAGGGGATCCTCAAGGTCCCTGCCAGCCCTACCCTTTCATGACTCCAGGAACTTCAAATGTTTTCATCTATGGGAAAAATGTGAAATTTAACTACATTTCTCAAAGCTGAGCCTGCTCTCCTCTCTCCCTGATTTTTGTCATAGCATCTTCAGAAGGAGGATGGAGGAAAAAGAAGAAAGGATTTTCTGTTTGTCCTGAGCAGTCTGAGGAGAGGAGAGCAGCCACAGCAGGGCCGTGCTTTGCTCACTGTCCCTTTTCCAGTCCTGTGTCTATTGTTCCATTAAATCTTTAATGCAAAAGCTTCATATGCTTATCTGCTTGATTAAGTATAGACTATCTTCTTTCATCTTCATCATTAAACTGACAGTAATTGCACCAAATTGAAGGCATGACCTCTAAAGGTTTGCCCCAGTAAGTTACCAGAGGAGGACTGGTTATACTTCAATCCACTTCCATCAAAGTTACAAAGATTTAGTTCCCCCAATACAGAGACAGTGATTCACATCAGAAAAAGGTGCAGATAATTGCCATTTATTACCTGCAATACAAATCAGGCCTGAATCTCCTGTCTGTGTTGGCATGAGAAATAACCACTACTCACTGGAGCGAAAGGTGGTGACCCACCAGCTAATGAAGCATCAAAACAAAGCCAGCAAAAAGGATTGACTTTCAAATTCAGTGAAATGGACAAGAAAAAACATTAAATGGTAAATATTTTATGTATTTTTGAGGATTAACGCTAATTAGGTTTTTTGGGTTTTTTTGTTTGCTCTTGTTAATTCAGTCCTGCAGAATAGGCTCGTCTGAACCCAAACATTTTTGTGGGGAACTGTTTCATGTTGGGAAAGCCTAAAAATATAGGCAAGCCCCCATATTATTCAAATAGAGAGCTCTTCTACTTTTCTGCTTCTGTCAGATTACAAGTCTCAGATAGACCTGCCTGTCTCCTGGATGAAGTCAGACAGCCCTGCTCCTGTGGAATCACCCCCCAGAGCTGACAGGCTGTGGTATTACTGCAGGAAAACCCAGCTCTGCTTTGTTTGTCTGGAAGGGAATGGAGTCAGACCCCGTTTGTTTTTAGCACAACAAGCAGTAATAAATGTCACTCCAACCACTTCTCAGGTAAATGGCTACATCTGTATTTAACATTTTGACTTAGATGTAATTGGCTCTAATCAATCACTAATTACTTTCAACTTAAACATACACGAGAACTAGCAAAGTGCTGTTCTTTCAAATATTTCTCTGATAGAGCAGCTTTTATTGGAATTATTCCACAAGAAGCTGTAGTGGCACAGGTCAGTGTCTAAGCTACTTTTCAAGAAAACAAATGAATTAAAGTGTATTGGCTTTATCTGGAAACCATTTCTATGAGTTACAAAAGTTTTGTTTGCTACATGACACTTTACTACTTTAGTTCCTAACTTGCATCCGTTGGCACATAATGAGATCAAGTGAGAGCTCAGCCTTAAGCTGTCTGTCTGTCAGCATATTATCTGTTCTGCCATGGAATAGGAGCTAGCAGAGCAGCTTGGATAAATCAGCTTTTGCAGTTGTCATTTCCTGCTATGTGGGGACTTTATGGTAGAAATACATTGTCTAGATTAGGCATGGATTGATAGCTGTGCTCTCCAGGAATGATGAAGCAATATCAGAGATGATCATTATCCACAGAGGCAGGTTCTTCCAGCCAGTCACTGCTTCACCTTCCATGGGAATAACTTTTCTCCATCTCCTTGCACAGGGCTGAGCTCGTGTGGGGAGCAGTGAAGAATTCCACCTGCGAGTGCCTTTGTACCGAGCTGAGCAGCTGCTGGAACAGAATCCCTGAAAGCCCTGCAGTGGCTGGGCACTGTTCCTCACCAGCTTTAAGGGAACAAGGATTCAACATCAGATTTCACCCAGCAGGAAGTAGGAGAAAAGGATATAAGAAAAAAAGAAGAGAATACAATTCAGTCTCTGCAAAGGAGAGTGAGACGCAGGGCTGGAGCAAAGGTTGGAATTGGAATGTGAAATATTGTACGAATCCCAGCCCCAGTCTCAACCCCAGTGCACACCAGAGCAAATCAAGGCTGCTGCCATTTAAATGGTGGCAGTCCCACACAGTGGACAGTGGAGACCTCTCCTTTTCCCTGGCTGGTTGTGGCAGGAGCACTGCCTGGCTGGGGAGCCCACCAGGCAGCAGGAATCCTGTCAGCCATGGTGTGTGGGCTCTCTTCTGAATTTCCACACCTTTTCTATCATAACACTTCCTTCCTTGTAGAAAAGACACAGAAAAACATAAATACATTAAAATCCATTTCTCTAAAGGTATTTCACATTGGCACTTTCTGGTTTATCTTGATCCCTCAGACCAGATCTTGTGATGTCTCCCTTTCCAGCTGTCCTGCCTTTGAACCCATCTGTCTGAAGATCTGGAGTTTAAGAATTTCTGTTCTACTGACCTCCTGAAGCCAATGAAGGCAACAAAGACCACTGAGGAGTTTGTCTGCAGTGAAAAGTGCTGATGGTGAGGATGTATTCAATTACTAATGCTGTGTATATTTTATTATACCAATAATTGCATGGAAGTCTGCACCCACCTCTCCATGTTCTGTTTCCACACCTCTGGGACCCAGAAATGCTGGATGGACACAGTCCCTGTTCTTTAGAGCACTGGCTCAGGTAAAAACGATTCTTGCACACAGAGCAGTGACTCCAAGAAAAATCTGATTTCATAGCTGTCCATAAGAATCCTTTGATTTGAAAATGCTGGTTTTCCATATGAGATAACTGAAGCATCAATATTTCCCCCCTGATAAAAGATGAATCAGCTTTCCCCAGGAGCATCTCCCAGACCCACTGCAGTCTGTCAATCCAGGGCTCTGCTAAGCTGAGCCTGCCCCTCCTGCCAAAGTGTGATCTGGTTCTGAGATGTGGCATGTGGGCACTGAGATTAAACCTTATAACTTATCACTTATGAATTAAGCTGGGATTGAACATCAGAGGCATCAAAGTGTTTTTTGCCCGTATCAGAAACTGAAGATATTTTTATAGTATTCTGACAAGGCACAAATACAAGAATCAAATCAAGCAAAAATTGTAAAGAAGTAATGCAAGGAACTAAATCAAATGCTGTAGAAGCTGAAACTTGAAGTGTAGGGATTTGATAGGAGCCTCTTTTGTACTTGTGTAAGAATGAAATAAATACTATCTGGCAGCATGTGTGGCAATGTGCTGAGAAAAACAGAGAAGGTGATCTCTAACTCAGGATGATAAGATTCCTGACCCCATTTCTTCAAATGCTTGTTGTTCACAGTCCGGGAGCTATTGTTATTTTTGTAATGCAGATCTGAATCAGGTAAAGAGTCTTACTTCAATTCATTACTACATTTTCAGGGCTCATCTGGGAGCACATTGGAAAGCTGAACTCCCACCTGAGGGCCCCAATATTGCAGGTTCTTCCCCAGGTGTCAGGATTTAAAGGCAGCCAAACGCTGTTGGCTTGAACACCAAGTAAATGGAGAGACTTCTGACCCCAGTTACCACCCTCATGCTGCTGTATTTGGACTTGATCTGGTCCTCACAGAATTCCTTCTGGCATCTCTACAGAAGCAGAGCCTGCCCTATACATTGCAGTCTGAAGCAGGATTTTTTGTTTGTTTACCCAATTTCCACCCAGCCTTTGAAAGGAAGGAAACATATGGATGCTATGTATAGGAATTATTTCCCTCCAAATAAGGTGCAGCTACCTGTGGACTCAACAAAGCAGCTGTTTAAAGATCACACTAATTTTTGAATGAGGAAAACAAAACGTGATTTCAGGATCTTTTTGCAAGTCAGCAGCATCTGTGTTTAATACAGCAATCAGGGAGCTCTTTGCTTTTGCAAAAGTACAGGATTCAGTTTAAACCTTTGGGATTTCAAACTAATCAAATTAAAGATCAAGCCAGGGACTGGTGCTTTAAAGATGGATGCTGATGTAATTTTTTTTTTTTTTTTAATAGCATGCCATTAGAGTTGGGAGGAAGCAGTGAGACACACTCCCTTGTCATGGCCCTTTTTTTGCAGACCTGCATAAAGTGACATTGAAACAATGTTCAGACATTGCTGAGTGGTCTCTTTCTGCAGTTTGGGGGGATTTGTCAAACTCTTGCATTCACTTCTCTGGCAATCAGTAAGCCTGGATGCTCCAAAGGATGAACTTTAGCACTGGCCACTTTTGCATCTGCACGTTCAGCACTAAATAAGTGCCAGCACACAGCAAAAATGGGCATGGTTTGTACAGGAATGGCAGAGGTAGCATGTGCGTGCTAATTATTTTAATTTTCATGCACTTGTGCTGCATTTTCCCATTCCTACCCTAATGAAGATGATCATGATGCCATCCTGGTGTAAATGAGAAAATGTATAAATAAAAAGAAGAGTTAAAAATGTTCTTGCAGAATCACATTTATCTGTTCAGTAGCTGCTCTCATATTAAATGTTCCTTTTATTTGGTTGTTGTTAAACAACATTTAAATATTGTGAAAGATTATGAGTTGGGAAAAGCAGCACATTCTTTACATGCCTTCCATACTGCTAGAGCATTACTGCAAATAAATCAAAGAATTCACTTTGCTGGTATTTGGTTTAAGGCTTTTTCTTTCAAGTGAAAGAAACATCTTAAGCAAGCTGCTTGCCACCCACAGAAGAGTTTGTAATATGTAAAGGTTACATTGAAAATAAATAAAACCTCAAATGCAAACTCATCCAGGCTGTGATTTTTCTCCTCAGAGCATCCCAGCCCCTCGCTGTGCATCCCAATATTCATCCCAAAAATATGTTTATTTCCCAGCCTGGTGCTGGGGATCATTTCCAGCCCATTAGGTCAGACCTGGGGAGGGATTGTTCAGAACTCCTGAAACTCCTAAGGGAAAAAAAAAAAATCTATTTTGGTCACACTAAGACTTTTACCTCTCCCCCTTCCCATCTGTTTTTAAATGTCTGGATGCTCAAATATCCCTGTGGGAAGGTGCTGAAGGAGCTGCTCATCATCATGTGGTGAGGCAGAGGAACAAATGTCTGGGGAATTCTGGCTCTGGCACCTTCAGACACCAGGGCAGGGACATTTCTGAAAGGTTTGGATCCCTCATTCTTTCCTGGTTCCCAAGCACAGCTCCAGCTTCCAAAGACTTTAATTACAGAAAGCAGTTTTAATCAATAGTGTTTAGCACAAGCTTTACATTTCGTTTCCCTCGTAATAAATTATGCTGCTGCTTCTGAAATATATGGAAATAGGATGTTATTTTTAGTGGGCAGGAAGATGTGATCCATGTTTTCTGGTAAGATTCCCAAAGTCTGAAATGGGTTTGTGCTGTTGGAAAACGCCATTTGAATTTTACCTTTTGTCTTAAAGTTTACAAAGAGCAAACTTTCTTTTGAACATTCATCAGCTGATATGATTTAAGTTTTCTTTTTCATTCATAACAGTGAAGCAGAATGTTTGGAGGCCATTCTAAAAACTGAAATAATGTTATATAGTAATTATAGAAATGCCATCCAAACAGGATGGAGCTATTTTTTTAATTATATAGATTAAGTAAGAGTCCATATTCGACTCAAATACGATAGAATTCACAATTTAATATACATACATTAAAATATATAGATCAGATATTACAAATATATAGACACAACTGTCAATCTTTTGCACAGAACAGTTCAAAACTTCTTCTAAAAAGCCAAGACCTTTACAGAAAAAGCAATTCCCTGAAAACAGGAATGCTCATTTTTAACTAACTAAATCAAGCTAAAGCAAACGTTGCAGTTGTTTATATTTTTATTTGAAGGTTGATAATGTTTAAATATTTGCTTTTCAGTAGGTATTTTGGTTCATCTATCTTTCTGTGTGCTTTTATTTTGTTTTGTGATCCATTTGAATATTGTTGAATTATCTCTTGAATATCAATATGGAAACATTTTAATAGATCCACATTATTAAAATTTTGAGATTTCTCTCAGATTTCCATTCATTTTTTTTCAAAATGTAAAACTGATGTTGAATTCCTTTCTAACCCAAAGTAAATATTAACTGGCATTTTTCCATTTTGCCAACAAACTCAGTCAATACGTGATATAACCTTGTTAACACCCAGAATTTAATTTTGCATACACAACAAACACTACCTTAAGGAATGGTATAGAGGGTTTTTTGTGCAAGTACTTTAAGACTTTGGTTTCCTGGAGGTTGCTCAATTATTAATTCAAGATACAAAATTCTAATACTCACTGAACAAAACAGCGTAAAATCATTTAGATCTGATCTCAGCTGATTGCCACTATTTGTTGTAGTAAACACCAAATGCAAACCTAAAATTTCTTTGACATCTTGTCAATACAAACTCATCCCAGCTTGTGATGGCAAAGCTCAGTTTGCTCACAGGATGCATTTTTCTGTTCTGATAATAAACTACTGCTCACTGGAAAGTATTGGAATCTTACAGAGAAGGAGGAATTTGAACAGAAGGCAATTTCTATGCTGCTAAATGTGAAATCATAATGTTTTTACTAAATAAACCAAGCTTATTTCACAGCACAGAAAAAAATCAAGTGAAAACCATGATACACCGAGTCACTGAAGTGAATCAATCTTTAAGAAAGCTCAAGGTGTTAATTTTAGAAATCTCCCTAAATATTTTCTGTGGAGAACTCATTTTTATACATAGCATATAAATGGTGGCTGTTCTTTCTCAGAATGAAATTTTCATTTCTTTTAATCCCTGTGTTGTGGGGATGTTTTAAAGCCAGTTCTGCAGCACACCAAGGTGGGAAGAGAGGCAAGGGAAGGAGAACTTTACTCAGAAAGTTCTGTCCAAGCTGCTTCACCCAGCCTTGGAGATGTCCAAATGCTTCACCCAAGCTTTCACTCAGGGCAAACAAAACCCCCAGACCTGCAGAGGGATGAGGAATTGGCAGCTGGAGAAGATTCCTGGAGATCAACAACAGGGAGAAATAATTGTTGCTATCTGATCCCACTGCTGGGACCTGTGCAGGAAGTTCTGGCAGGAGAAAAGTTCCCTTCCCTGCCGTGGTTCCTGCCCTTGGATCAGCAAAGCACTCCAAGTAGGGAGAGCACATCCCTTCAGGGGAACCTGTGTGGAGAATCACCACCAGAGAGCCCCCAGAGCCAGCTCTGTGGGGGAAAAAAGAGAGATAAAACAGTGCTGGAAGAGAGATAAAAACCAGCATTGAGGAAGTTCCTCCTGTTGAAAATGCTGAGTTTGAGCCAGGGGTTTTCAGCTCTCCTCAATTGCACCCTGTGAAAAACACACCAGAGGAGCTGGTCCAGAGCAGATTCTCTCCATCAGGGAGAAGATTTAACTCCCCAGCTGGGCAGTGCAGAGCATGGCTGTCCCATTCCACAGAAATCAGGATCAGGGATATCAGCAAAGGGTGGGACACCTGGCCCAGGCTCATGCCAGAACAAAGCTCCCTTCCTGAAAAGGGAGAAGTTTCACTCCTCAGAATCAGGAATTCTTTCAGGGCAAATGTGATGAGACAAGCAGTGAGATTCTTTTGCATTTGCAGAGAAACAGCAGTGAGATTCCTGCATGCTTTCAGAGAAATAGTGACTTGTATAAATACCCTGTGCTCCCTGTGTCCCATTTCTTGTGTGCCTTTAAAACTGTGGATCCCAAGGACTGAGGTCAGCAGAGCAGAGAAAGTGGCTGCCTGTGGCAGAATTTGGCCCAGAACATGAGATTTCCATTCTCACCTCCTGTGGGGGAGAGGAAGGTAGACATTTGCTCAAGTCTATAACTCTAGATGTAGGAGTTTTAGGCCTAGTTAATAATTTTGGTGTTTTACAAATGTTTGGAATTAAATNTGTAATTAGATTTTGTATTAATTTTTTCAATGTTGAATTTATTACCTTTAGGAGGATTTGTAATGTAGTATAAATTGTAGCTTGTAACAAGGGGTTGGAGTAACAGTGAAATGAGTTTTTATTTTATTAGACTTCAAAATTATGAGAGTGATTAATTTCTTATTTTAAAAGATTTGTTCTCTTACTTGACAAGTCAGTGTTTATGAACAAAGCTTTTAAATTTAGTTACCATCACACCACTCTCAAAATCAATACATGCAGATTTTTATTATGAAGAGTATTTGTGCTATTTTTAGCCTTATGACACAGAAAAGAAAGAAAATTGAGATTGGTTTGCTCCTTTCTGCTTCACTGGATGAAGCAAAAATTCTGCCTGTTCCCAGGTGCATTAACCAGCACATGAATTCCATTTGTTAGGGAAAACCTTCCTTTGGTAGCCAGGTTTTTAGGATGCAGGCACAGAGCCAGAAACAGACGCAGTGGCTGCATTTGCTGGATTTGTGCTGTTGGTGGGACAAGGTTCAGCCTCAGTGCTGGAGATGCTGCTCAGCTGAAATGCAGGGATTGTCCAGACCTGATCCCAAAGATCCATTCAAACAAATTCAGGCCATTTCAAGAGCAGCTTGTGTGGTTCTGTTCCCAGTCTGCCCCAATAAATGTGATTTTGCTGTGCTGGAGGTGAGCTGGGGAAGGTGTCACCCCTCTTCTGCCCTGACTGAGAGTCCTTGTTCCTTCTTCTTCTTGACCATGAGGGCTTTGCTCCCTTATTATTGAGAATTCCTTGTTTTCTTGCCCCACACCTTACCTGTGCTGTCCCCTCCCATTTTTGGGACTGTGGGAGACTTTTCAGGATGCTCCAGACCCTGCAGTGAATCAGGGCCTCTGCCTTTAATTTCTTCTGCTGCTTCTCCTGCATAACTTTTCCATAACTTCCACATTCCATCTCCCAGATTTTAGGGAGATGCTGACTACTGCCTGTTGAACTCAGGTGATCAGAGAGGGTGGATTTCCAGTGAGGACTTTGACTTATTTCTAGGACAGGAACGCATATTTTTTAACCAGCTTTCCCTTGTATATTCCTTAACTCACCATAAAATACTCTCAAGATTGGATTCATCAGCTCTTGCCAGGCCACAAATTACAGCAGATGAATAATAGATGTTCCCCACTCCCAGGTTTGCCTCTCTTGCCTCAGCCTGGCCCTGCTTCCAAGTGGCTGCTGATGAAAAGCAAACAGCCACCAAGGTGTTGTGAGTGGCACAAATTCATCATCCATTCCTCCATTCCAGGGATACCTTGCATTTTTGAAACTATTTTCATTCCTTTTGGAGCCTGGAGACTGCTGAAGTAATAATAGCTTACCCTAGGAGCAGATTTCTTAGTAAACACTACACCTCTGTGAAAAAATAGCTATTATTGTGTTCGAAAGGAAGCCAAGGAGACAGATTTATTGGATTTGCTTTTTTTTTTGGTTGGGTTTATGTTTTTTTTTCCTTCAGTTGATTGGTTGGAGTTTTTTGTGTTCGATTTGTTTTCTTTTTTTTAAATTCCAAATACTTGTTTCTTTGTTAAAATAAACAGAATTTGGGGGCATTCTAATCCACCCATTCCAGCATAAAGGAGCATGATTTGCCTTTTCTGGGTAGCTGTCATTGTCATTAGGAATGCTTTTTTTGTTACCTAGATGCCTCAGAACACAGCTTGAATCTCTGTATCTCACAAGCCAAAATTACAGTCTACTGAGCAGAACTCTCACCTTGCTCTAAAAGTCACAGTTTTTGGTAAGGAAGAATCTCAAATCTTATTTTGGAACTCCTGTCTGTATCCTCCCCTGTAGCTGAAAGGACTCACTGTCAGTAGCAACTGGAGATCTAAGAAAAGCATTTCTATTTTGATACCTACACAGCTGAACACAGATCTGGGAATTTTATGCTTTGGGGATACTTATGCTACATGTAAAAATAGGTGAGGCTGAATCAATATTATGAAAAAAATTTCTTTTTGCCTATAAATATAAGTGAAAGAGTTTAAATATTTGGTTTCACACTGCTCAAGCTAGTCCATGCAGTCTCAAAAACCAGTGCAGAATTGACTTGGAGGCACATAAAGTAATCAATGCATCCATAATCATGTTCTCCTCTTCACCTAATTAATTGGGAAACCCCAAGTTTCTTCCCCAGACTTCAATACTGACCTGCAAAGGGAGAGGCAGCAGTCCTGCAGTGACATTGATGCAATAAATAACAATTGGTATCACTGGCAAGTGACTGCTCATTGCTGCACAGCTCCTGGTGCTCTGCATGTTCAACCCTTCAGGATACAAACCCAACAGCAGCTCATCAATAGCTACAATTGATAAGGCTTCATGCAGATTACAGTTAAAAATCAGCAAGGATTTGTCAGCAATTAAGTGCCAACTGTCCTCTGGATTTACTGATGGAGAGACTCTTTGGTGGTGATACCAAAATGTTATCTGGATCAATTCTCTTTCTTTGCTAAATTGGGTGATAAGACAACCATAAGCAAAAAACAAATGCTTGGAATGATATTTTTCTTGATCAGAAATGCAAGTTATTTCTCTCTCTTCTTCCTGCAATGGGGTGTTCACAGCCAGGCTGCAGAGGAGCCAGTGTGATCTGCTGGGTGTCTGTGCATGTCTGAGTGAGCAGACAGAAAGTCCTGCCAGTTTTGTGGGTCTTAATTACAAGATGCCTTTCACACCTCTGGTCAGCTGGGGGAATTCTTATATTAAGTCTAATTACTACAGGTATTCCACACCAAAGCCCCATGATCTTGTTAATTCAATAAAAGCTCTTTCTGTATGAGCCAGCTCCAAGTGATCTTCTGCACAGATCTATTCATAGTTACAATAAAGCAGAGAAAGTATTGTAAAACTATAGAGAAAAATGGATGAAAGGTACAGAGAAAGTCACTGCCTTTGCTTGCAGTTTGATTAATTTGAAAATCTAGAAAAATATTTCAGGTGGCCTAAATGTTGAGAAATCTGGGGAATCTTGGATCCTTTTGAAGAGTCTTTGATCCTTTTGATTTTGAAGCCAAAGTGTATTTTCTTCATTATTATTTCAGGGGAATGTTGGAGACCTATTACAGCTGTAGTTGTGAGTTATTTCCAGGTTAGAGCAACATGCATATTTTGGATATTTAATGGAGAACCAAAAAAAGCTGAATTAAATTACAGGGCTTCTGGTGAGTTTTTGTCTATCAACCCAGAAAATAATTTCAACCTGTCAGGGAAAAATGAAAACTGGAGTCCTACTCAACAAGATGCAAAATTGTTGCTTAATGTAATAGTAAATAAGCTTATTTTGCACTGTTATTCAGGATGACTGATTTGCACTGCTATTTAGGATGATTAGTTTCAGCGCAAATGAAATATTTTTCAATTTCAGAAAAAAAAACCCCAACAATCCAAGTATATTTTAGGTCCTTTATGCAGGTAAAATATCTGGGTGAATCCATGGGTGCAGTGCTCCTCAGTCATAACTTCCCACAGTTCCCCAGCTTGGGAAATGGAACTGAAACAGAGATTTCCACTGAAACTGTTCCTAGGAAAGCAATTTTCTAACAGAAAACACAGACTTCACAGTATCAGTTATGGATTTCTGGGGTTGTTTCCAGGGGAGGAATTTTTTAACTGAAAAAGAAGATTGCACAGGAACAGGGAGGTCTTTTGGTTTCATTGGGAGTGCATGGATTGCTGATATTTGCACAACTCAAGGAGTTCATTCCCTGATGTGCTTTCATTCTCTTGGCACCAAGACAGAAAACTCTGGGGAATTGGGAGGGCAGCACAGTCCTCACCTGCCAGGTGGGTCAGGGGACTGTCCAGTTACCTGACCAACCATAATCAAACAGGCTATTTGCACTCCACTGGAAATTCCAGCAGTGCCAGAGGTTCAGCTGGATGGAAATGCAGCAGCCTGGTCTCTCCCTGTTTGTATTCCTGCTGTTTGCTTGTCCAGTGTTGGAGTCCAAGATCAGGGACCTCACCAGAGATGTCTGGGACCTGAGCAAGAGGGTTTGATACCTGTACAGGGGTTTGATATCTGTACAGGGGGTTTGATACCTGTACAGAGGGGTTTGATATCTGTACAGGGGGTTTGATACCTGTACAGAGGGGTTTGATATCTGTACAGGGGGTTTGATACCTGTACAGAGGGGTTTGATATCTGTACAGGGGGTTTGATACCTGTACAGAGGGGTTAATACCTGTACAGGGGGTTGGAAACCCTGACACAGAGCCCAGGAAGAGAGAAGAGACTGGCTTTGACTTCAGTCCTTTGGAAAATTTCCCAACACTGAGAGAGGAATTGCAAGGCACCAAGTTTATCACAGGGTGCAAAAGTAGAATTTAGGGTTTTTAGAATGGGGGTTTCAAAAAGGCAAAATAAAGGAATCTGAGTGTGTCCCTGTCCTGCTGCTGCTTCTTCTTCCCCTCCATCTTCTGCTGTGATGGTAGCACTTTTAGATTGGTTTAGAGTAGGGATAAACTGTCTAACATAAGTAATAAATATTGCAAAAGTATAATAAATAAAAGTTATGTAGTACATAGTATAAAAAGTTAACACCACCCCAAGGCTGGGGAGTCAGTGAGTCAACAATGATCTGAGCTGCTGCANGGAGTTGGGGATGATCTGAGCTGCTGTGAGAACATCAGCAGGGCACAGAAAGAATGTATCAGATAAAAGAGAATAAACAACCTTGGAAAACAGACCCAGCGATTCCTAGACTTCTTCTTTAGAACAGGGCTTGGGAAAAAGATGTTTTCTAACACCTCTGGAGTCATTTCAACACAAGACATACCCAACAGTCCAGGATTTTGGCACCTGACTGCTTCTGCAGCAAAGCTGGCCTCCATGCAGAGAGAAGCAGAACGTGGATTGGAAAATTTAATAACATTCCAAGCTCAGCCATTCCTCCCTTCCTCATCCACACAATCCCTGTCACCTGCTGCCTGCAGTCTGTCCCTGACTCCCCTTTCTCCCCAGCACAGGAACACTTTGGGGGTTAGCAGGCAGCAGGGTCAACTACCACAGCTGTCAGCATCCCCAAACTCATATTGACAATTTGTGCCCTGCAATTCAAAGTCAAGTCAATTTCACCTGTTTTAAACTCAGGTGTCTCAAACCCTGCTATCTAAACAGAGCTGCCCATCCTGTCCCTCACGTCACTATCCATAGGATTGGATGGTGTCTTGTTATGTGTTAATTTTGTTTGAGAATACTCAGGTATGTCTCTTAGAAAGAGTAGAGCTTAAACGTTTTGATTTCTTACAGAAGTTGTGATTTCGTCTCTCATCTCCAGCTTTACAGCGCCTTCCCGTTATCAGTACAAAACTTCAAATAACAAGGCGTGTGTAAGCACCTGGGCTGGCATTCCCCAGGAATTTGGAATGTGCTGAGTGATTTAGATCACTGACTCCGCCAGTCTCTGAGGATCGTCTCTTGAGCAATTACACCGCCCTAATCCCTCCAGCTAAGAAGTGTCTTTGTTTCTTTAATGTTTTCTTCTAATTCCACTGCAAAATACAAGCAGGCAGTGAGAAGACACACTGCTGTAGCCTCTGCCTCCTCCTGAAGGGTATTTTTCTCCTGATCAAATGAGGAATTCTGATGGTTGTGGTGTGTGGTGCTCTCCCTTTACCCTGGGTGAGCTGCAGCACAACCCTGCCCACCCAGGGCTGTTGGGACTGTGGGAAGGATAAAAGGATGTGCCAAACACAGGCATAGACAAGGGAAAATACAGGAAGGAATTCCTTAAAATCCTGCCCAAGATTTATTACAGATCTGTAAAAAGCAGGGTTTCCCTGCTGGTATCCTCTGCTGAGGAGTCACCACCTTGTTTCCCTGCCGTGCATCTCTGGAGACACAGGACTGAGTTTTACCTCTGGAAGTGGTGCTGAGGAGCAGACTAATTTTAAGAACAAAGAACTACATGACACCACATTTTTGCTAATGAAGAGTTTCTTTGCATGTGCTAAGGAAAGCTTTGCTAGCTGGTCTTATGTCAGAAAGTTTTCATTTGAATCTATTCTCTTTTTTCTCCGTAATTTTAACACCAGCATTTCTTATAAGTAGAACTGGAGGATTTTTATATTCCCTGCTTCAGGTGACAACCTGGGGCACTGCCTAGGCTGAGCTCTGACCTTTCCTCCTTCCCTCAGCCTTTGTTTTTGCCTGCTGACAAAATTAGCTAATTTCTAATTGCCCACGATGGAGGTGAGTTTTTGCAGTGCTTGGTGTGGGTATGTAACAGCACAAGTGTCTCCAGCATTCATTCCAGAACTGGAGTTCCTCATTTGTTTCTTCCCAGACCCTCCAGTCGAGTGTGATGGTCAGACACAGCCCAGAGGACAGACCTGTAAGAGAGACATGAAGAACTGGAGCTGAATTAGTTTCTGTCTCCTCTCAATGTCTGTTGAAATCCACCCAGACAGAAACAGAATCAATTTCCAGAGTCCTGGGACTTAGAAATGTTTGAGTCTTTGTTGTAAGTTGCCAATTTCTGGAAAAAAAAAAAAAAACCAACAAAAACAACAAACGGAAAGATTTTTCTCAAACTTATACCCTTTCTTTCAGCCTGTATTTAACAGATATTTAACAGATTAGTTTTATACAGAACTTGAGCAGGGAACAGTCACGTTTAACCAATTTGATGCAATTTCATTAGGAATGAAGCTGTGCAATCCTGGCTCCACATTCCCACCTTGAGCCTACCTGGGAGCTGAACTCGTTGTGACTCACTAAGGGTGAGAAAAGGAGTTGTTCTTGACAGACACAAGACTTTATAATTTATTTTACCCAATTTACTAACTGGGGAGATGAAGTACAACAAAGCTACGATGCCATCATTCTTGTCAGTCTGCAATTAATTTGTTGTTTCTACAGACAATGGTACTATATTTAATTTTTAGTAGCTCTTTAATTCTTTGTGACCCTAAGAATTTTCTCTCTGCTAACAATACACTGTAGTTTTTCTGTCGATTTCTGAGGCATTGTTCAGTTTCCTGATTTGTAATAGAATTCTACTAATTTATTCCTCATTTATAGAGAACTCATTATTTATCTTCATTCTTCATCTTTGTTTAGCTCCTGCAAATGTATTTTTACTGCATATTCCTCTCCTTTGATATTTCATTCAACACTTTTATGTAAATGACATGACATTTTTCCTTTTCCTGCCTCTGAATTACTGAAGACTTTCTCAAGTGTTTTTGTCCTAAATGGATGCTATGGTCTCCATAATTTTGTGCTTATTGCTGTGTATCCTTCAATCACAACTTTATAGTTCACTTTATTCTTTATTTTTTCTATTATTTTTCCAACTGCAGTGCTTTTTGCTTCCACTCCTGTTTTTGACACTATAATTACTATACAGACAGATGTTATGTATTAGGTTCCTTTACTGTATTATTTTATCTGCTTTTAGTTCTCATTTTTAATTTGTTTTATTACTAGTGTTTTCCTCCTGTTCTGACAACTGTAGAGCATATTCTGATTCTACCACATCTTTCCTCATCCTTTTTCTGCTTCCCTTCCCCACTGTCATATCCTAGCTGATACCATCTTGATGAATAAATTATCAAGATTGTTCTACAAGAAATCTGTCATGGGGTGTGTGACCTCCTTTAAATCTGAGATTTAGCTCTGAATTCCATATCAGCACTACATGAGCTGCTCTGATGGAAATGTGTAGGAATTGGTGGCTGGCAGTTTCTTCTGAAGCCTTCCTGCCTTTGTTCTGCTTTCCCACCCTGCTGTAATTTATCACTTTTAGGACACAGTAAGTGACTTAGAAAAGGATGTTTTGCCCCAATTATGGCTTGATTGAAGTCAAGTTCAAACAGCTGTACTCAATACACAACCTTGTAATGTTCTAATATTACATGTTAAGGAATAAACACACATGGACATGTGAAAAATGTGTGGGTTTTCCCTCCACCTTTATTCTTTCACAATTAATAAATTATGGAAGTGTCAAATTATGATTATGATATTCACTTCTAGATTTTAGTTCAGCCAGGGGAATGTAGAGCTGGAACTCTCTGTTAAAACATTCTCTAAATATTTTTTCAAATGTTCTAGATTAAGGAAACATTTGTACTGTTTGGCTTTTATTAATGCCTTAAAGTGCATCCTTCATCAGTGAAACAGGAGTCCCAGTGGTGACACAGTGAACTTTCAAGGTAAAACATTTAATTTTAATGTTTTCTGTTGTGAAAATGGTGCAGTGACCTCAGTCTTTGCATAATGGTAAGAAACATTAAACAGCGACAAAGTAAAAACAAATTGTAAAAAGTTGAGTGACAAACAAAGTTTTTTGTTTAGTCATATATGTAAAGGACTGAAATCAGTGTGCCCTGTTTTATATTTCTGACTTTCTAAATTCAAGTGGGGCAAGCACAATGAATATCCCCAAATGTGAAACATCTGGTGTCCTGTCCTAGGCTGAGGAATTCTCAGATTCAGCAGTGGAACATGGAGGGAAAATCTTCTCTTTTATTCTACAAAGAGTATTTATAACCTGTTCGTGCATAAGGAATAAGTAAAAAACCTGAAAACTAAGTAAATCCACAGACTGAGAAAGGGCTGAACAGCAAAGATCCTTACAGATTTTCATTTGCTTTAAAAACTGTTCTTTAGACCCTCAGCTGTAGTTTATGTATTTATTTTCCAGGGGAGTTTAGTAGGCTCTGCACATGTCCCAGAAGTTGTTTGGGGCACTCAGGTGCTGCAGTGACAGACACAATACCTGGAAGCAGGAATGGACTCAGGCAGAGCCATGCAAGTGTTGCTTTGTGATCATCCCAATTCCCACACCCCAAGAGCTCTCCTTTATTCCCATTATTAGATGAGTGTCCTATCCTTTATGAGGTCTCTTTCTGCCTTTTCTGAGGCTTTCATAGATGTGCTTTTATTACAGCAGCATTTAGAATTTAATTTCTGGTAATTGTGGCTCCATATTAACTGCATATACTTTATGTACATGAATAAGTCTCATTATGCCTGTATCTTTTCCCTGGAGAATTATCCAAGAGACAATATTCACCATGCTCAACTAGGCAAAGCAAACTGATCATTTCTGTGCCAGCAATTTTGAAAAAAAAAATAAATCCACCAACTGCAAATCCAGAAAAAGAAAATCTTTTAAGAGCAGTTTCACCCAGCTTTCTCAGAGGCATTATTCTCCTGGTATATCTCATATCAAAATAGAGGAAAAATCCATCTTAAAAAAGTGTAGGACTGTGGGGTTTGTGTGCACAGGTCTGAGATCCAGGGGGAGAAGAGAATGGCAGACAGCTAATTCTTAGTTTGAACAAGTGTTTTCCTGTGTGTTCAAAGAGTGTGTGTGACCACAAAGGGAATAATTTACAGAAAACTTCGGAGGTTTTTGGGATGTATTTTGGGGAGTTGGGAAGAGAGATCTCTGTATTTTATCAGAATGTATTCAAGCCTGAAGAATGACATTTTATACAGCATAAAGCTCTGAGGTTCAGAATTCAACTATGGGAGAGTTTGGTGTAGATATGCAAAATGTGGCATTTCACATAAAGGATGAGGAGAACACTGAAGGCAAGGACATGAGGGGTTTGTTACAGTTATTAACTGCAGCTTGATTAGATAATAAGGGAAATGCAGATTACAGTGGGAGTGTGGTGTGACATAATGCAAAAATGCCTGTAGTAGTGCAGATGTACAAAACTGAGCAGAAGAGTTCCTCAGTTCATCAGTATTTGCATGCAAATTCAAGAAAATATGAGTTAATCTTTAAAGGCACATATCAGTGGTTTTTACAGCGCTGCACCCAAGCAGTGGATGGATTTGCAGAAGCCTCACAAAGAATACAAAAGAAAATAGGAATTACAATAGAAAGATAATGACTTTTACCATGCTTTAAACCAGATTGTGCAGTCCTGCAACACCCACAGCCAAAGAGGAAAAGAGCTGGGAGGTGGAGGAGCAACAGCTTCTGCTGAGTGAAGCCTCTTACAACACTGAATTCCTTGCCAGCACAGCCCCTGCTGTGTTCATGCACACCTGTGGTGCCCTGGCACACACAGGGGGCTCTCAGCTGCAGCTCCTGACAGTGGCAGGGGATTTCTTGGGATGGAGAATGTTCTTTCCAGGCTTTCTTGGGACGGAGAATGTTCTTTCCAGGTTTTGTGGCAGAGTTGCGTCCACACCTCTCCATCAGTTCACATCTTGTAGGTTCTTTTTTCCCCTCACTTCCAATGCCTTATGATTGTTCTTTTTCTGTTCTTTGCTCACATTTCACAACTCACACCTAAGGAGAATGAAGAAATTTTTTCACCAGACGTTTTCATTAATGGTGTGTAGTCCAAATTAACAACACCAGAGCAAACCTCTCCTCCTCCTCCCTGCCTGCACAAACCCCTCAGTGATCTCACAGGAACCTCTTAGACCTCTGAAGAGATCTGTGGACATTTTTCTCACCTAAACCAGCCTGGGCAAAAAGTCCCAATGAAGATTGGATGGGATTGGATCCTAGGAAAGGTTTCTGCCCTGGAAGGCATGGCCAGGAGTAGGCACAGGGCACTGGTGGGGTCTCCATCCCTGGAAATGTCCAGGGAATGTTCAGATGTGGTGCTCAGGGACAGGTCAGTGGTGGCATTGGCCATGCTGAGTTGACAGCTAGGCTCCAAGGTCTTACAGGGCTTCTCCACCTGTAACCATTCCATGATTCAGCATCTCTTGCTGCAGCTTTTCCCAGCTCTGAATATCCACTGAGTCCCGCTGGGGCTGCACAGCAATCATCAACACTCATCAGAATCTTTACTTAAACTCAGTAATTACTAAAAAAAAACCCCTCAGATCAGTAATTTATTTTATCTTAATTTAAAGAGAAGCATGAAGAATCCAGCAGCTGCTCTGTTTATTACTGCAGTATACAAAACCTTGTTTCTATAATTTCATGTAACCCTTTGTGACCTTGTTTGTATTTAAAGAGAAAAATGAAAAAACACTTTTTAAATTCTGCTCAGAACATAAATGGATTGGCTCATATTGCATTTCTTCTCTTTTCTTTTGATAATTCCATAGTTCTAGGGACTCTAAAGTTCTGGAAACTACTCGGCTCCAGTTATACCTTGTTGGTACTGGGGAAGGGAGGAGAGGAGGAATTGCTCATTTTTTGGATCAACACAGAGGAACTCTCTGAATTCATTCCAGAGGCTTTACCCCTTTTGCAGGGAAACAATGAGAATGAGTTTTCCTGACACTCCCAACACAATTTCTGGGCTGCTTGGCTGTTTATTTACCACTTCACTATACAGCAGTTACAGTGGTATTTTCCATCTGCCCAAAGTGTTTTGGGGAGAGAGACAGAAAGTGAATCCAATATTTACTTCCAAGGCAAAAATCGATTTTAACTAGAACCAATGCATTTCATATTCCTGTGCAACTCAGGGCTGACTTAGTATTCATGGGGCTTTTCTTCATGCAGTCCATGTGGTGAGTTTCATTTGCAAAGTGGCATGCACAGGAATAAAGGCCCAGAGGAGCAGAGCCCTTCTACTTCCTACAAAAAGTAAATTAGTTTTTCTTAGCTTTCTGTCTCTTCATCATCTGGGAAACCTTCTGCCAGTGAAATTCTCTTCTGATGTCCAGTGCATTTTGGAACAAATTTGTAGCTTGTTTAAAAGGCAGCTGCATTTTGCATGTAATCAGCAAACATCTGCAGTAATTCAAAATGAAAAGGTAAACCACCAGCACTAGAGAAAATGATCAGAGACAATCAGGTACAGCAGATGCAAATGTTATCAGTGACTGAAAAGCAAGGGAGACAGGCAGCTTTAGGAGGCCCAGAAGTGTCCAGGGAAAACAGGGTTTGTTGCCTGTCCTGCCACACAGAACAGCTGTTAGAGGACTGCAAAAAAACTACAGGAGAAAGCCAAATGACAGTGCTCAACTCCAGCTTGATGAAAATGCTTCACTAACTTCTAATGTAATGTATTTACTAACTCCTAATCTCATGCATTTACTAAATTCCAATCTAATGTGTTTACTAACTTCTAATTACTGTATTTACTACATTCTAGTCTAATGTATTTATTAAATTGTAGCCTAATGTATTTACTAACTGCTGAGTGTAGGTGCAATTTTCCTTGGCACCCACTCAGTGAACATGGATGAACACTGTAATATTCCTCATGCTGATAATGTGCCCCTAAAATCAGAATTTGGCACCCTTGTGCTCTTGCTGTAGGAAGAGAACTATTCACACACACACAGACACCTGCAATATGGGTTTTGTTCATTTGTTCACATCACCCCCCAGAAACCCAGCTTTTATTAGCTTTTGCATTTTCAGAGCAGCAGACAAAACCCTTGCTGAGACTGAATCTGTCTGGGAAGGCCTGTTTATTTTAGTCTGGACTTTTTTCCTTGGAGGTTCAGCAGGTTTTTAGTGGAGTCAAGTGACTTAAGGAAGGGGTGAGAGATGATTGGGAGAGAAAAATAAAGAAGTGAGGCAGGTTTTTGTGGCTCTCAGTGTTGTGTTATCACCCACCAGCTCAGCTCTCAGCACTCACACGTTCCACAGAGCCTCCCTGGGAGGGCAGAGCTGGTACCAGGGGGAAGAGGTGACATTTGGGGGTGCCCCTGGGGGTTTCACACTGTGAGAAGGGCACAGGGTGTCCCCAAGTCACAGCAGCTCTGGGAAGCTCCCAGGGCAGGTCAGCCTGGCCACACCACTTTGGTGTCCTGTTCCTCCCACTCAGCAGGCAAACAAATATGTTGTGTGTGATTACACATCACAACAGACTGGCAAGCAGTGAGCAACCAAAACAAATTACTGACAAAATCCCTCTGTCAGCTCAGCAGCAAATCTAAACTCCAGGAACTTCACTAGGGCGGGTGTAATAGAGAAAATGATGATTTTATGATGCTGCCGTGAGCTAAAGGAAAGGAATTGAAGTGCTGAGCAGGAAATGATGTCAATTTACCTTCTCTTCCACTGTCCTCCTTATAACTTCCTTTTGTCTCTCTCTCTTAACTCTATCTCACATAATTTTTCTCATTTTATTCATGTTCTGATGATCTTTCTTCAAGACCAATTTTTTGTATGCATAGTTATACCCACTCTTCCCATAAGCCTCAAGATGCCACTTTTATTCCTCTTATTAATTATTCTTCTCTGTTCTGGCTTTAAATTTTAAATACCAGAAGATTTTGGAAGTCTCAAAAATCTTACTGCTTAATAGTTCGTATTTAACTCATGTTAAACTGCTTTTATCTTGCAAATGTCAGTCCTCCTGACTGGTTTATCTCCCTTTAGGTTTCATGATCAATTTGTTAATCATGAAGTAGAGAACTGCAAATGTTTAGTAATAAATTTCAAGTACAAATGAAAATTCATATGACTGGAAGGTGTTAATAAAGAAAAAAAGCAAGGATTTCTGGAAGATTCAGATCACTCCTTTAATCCAAGAGTATGATTTACAATAGGGGCTGAAAAGCAAATTTCATTACTGACTGGCATTTCTTTTTCCTGGAAAACAAAGTTTTGGAAACCTTTCATTCCCCACTGAAATGAAAATGGAGCTACTTAATAGTTTCCAGAAAGGGGGAATGTTATCCTAAAGTTTATACTGGGCATTTGCTTATGAGTCCCAGATTCCATATCAAAATATTTTCATTCCACGCCACTTTGAATAAAGCAGAACAGGAGCTGAGGTGGTGCCTGGAGCAGTCTGGTAAAGGGACTGCAGCAGCTTTTGGTTCAGTATTCCAGCCCAGGCCTTTCCTGGTGGTTTCATTGGCTTTCCTGAACAATTGATGCATTGTATGCAGTGGTTTTAGACCACTGGACCAAATCCTGCCTTTCTCTCCAGCTTCACTGGGAGTTTATGAGCCAAGTCCCAGAGCTCAGAGAACAGCACACTTGGGCTAAAGGGAGGATTTGGGGTGTGTGGAATGCAGGGGTGAGGCTGGAACTCAGGCAGGAGCTCTGAATCTCTCAGGAGGCTTTGGAAGGTCTCAAAGCTGTTCCCCCAAAGCAGAGGGAAGATTCTCACTAGGATGAGAATTCCCTGTGCTCTGGGACCCAGGGCAGGGAGAGCTGCTGTGCAGAGCACCCAGGGAAAAGCAGAGAGTGCCAGAGCTGGGAGAGGAGCCCAGGCAGTGTCAGAACACACAATTCCTGCCCTGCTGGTGAACACAAGCAGGGCTCTGCTGCTCACAGAGGCAATAAAACATCTGAAATTCAGGCTGGGGGGGCAGCCCTGGAACAGCCCTTTTTATTTTATGGAACAGCCCTTTGCAGGAAATGCAAAGGGAGAGGAAATTAAGGTGCAGAGACCTCATCCAAATCCAATTTTCTGAAGCATTAGAATTGCCTAAACAGAACCCTGTGACTGGTTATTAAATTATGAGAAGTCCTTTATTACCTCTCCCCACTTGCCTGGAGCCCAGAAATTCCTTTTGGTAAAACACATTCTCAGGACCCAGGCAGAGCTGGGTTCAAATTGAGACTTCTCTTTGGTTCTACTCTATTGGAAGAAATAAGCAGAGATTTTTTGGTGCTTCTGGTCAGTCCCCAAATGGATATAGCAGCAATTAAAAGGGATTTTTCTGCTCTTTTTCTCCCCTTTACCATTTCAGTTTTCCTAGACAATAACTTTCTCTAGAGATTAAAGTGACAGACTGTGGCTAATTTAGGAAAGAACATGTCAGAAATAGCTGCTGATTGGCAGTGTTGGACTCCAAGAAGCCCCACAAAAATATGTCAGAAATTCGAAAAACTTTAATTTTTAAATCAATTTTCTTCCCAGCCCTTCTTTCCTCCAATTAAGTGATGTTTTGAAAGCCCTGTCTGTTTTCATCTGTATCTTGAAATAGCATGTTATCCAAAATGTTTCTGTATTTTTTCTCTTCCTTTTTAATTTTAAAGTATTTTCCTGAAGTTAAAATTAATTCAGAGACTGTTAAGAACAACAGTGATGGAGTATTTGTCATTTTTTTGCCCAATATCACTTCAATAAAATATATTTTACTGATTAGATACCTGTACAATAAAAGTAAATTACATTTCCTTAATCAGATTGTCAAAAATATGGACAAAACTGAAACATAACCCCAAAACTTGGACGTGTGTGTAATAGAGATATTCTTTGGAACCAGAAAACCCCAAAAGATCAAAAAAGCCTATTTAATTCTTTAAGAAACTGTAATTAACTTTTGTAACAAATGTTCCTTCTAAATGGCTACACAGGGAAGCATCTTCTGAGAACGGAACATGAAATAATCTTAAGGCAATTACAAAGAAGTTTTTTGATTTGCAAAATTCAGCGTAATTATGTAATTTTCCTTTGTGTGCAAGCAGGCTTGGCATTGAACTCCCACAAAATGATGAGTCATATGGAGCTGGTTATTCCCCTGGGAACAGCAAGAAGCAAGTGAAAATCATCATTTGAATATGAGAGCCCAGGAGTGCAGCACATAAATCTAATTTTACAGTGGAACCCAGGGCAAAACGTTCACCCTGATGCTTGAAGAAGGTGATCTCTGGAGCACCCGAGGGCCTGGCAGGATGTGCAGTGGGAAGATGCTCCTTCCCTGAGATGTGAGAATTCTTTCAATGCCCACCTGCAGGAGAGCTCACTCCTTTAAGGGTTTCATTTCTTTGCCAGGATGTTTGCAGTGAAGGAGCTGTAAGAGCCTGTTTGACTTTATTATGCACTGTGAAAGGTGAACATATTGTAGGCACTTCACAGGTTCCTTCTCTTAGACTTGTTAAAAATGGAGAGCTCAGGAAATTAGATGTTGCCCAACTGAGTACATGTGTGGATGTAGAAATCTGTACTGTAGTGCATGTAGGCAAAGTAAAAGTCTATCAGCCAGTGATACCCTTAATCCAGACTTTAATGACTAAGTCTGTACTCTTGAGCAGAAAATTGCTCATCTCAGTGATACCAGCCCACAAAATCATTTGGATTACATCCTATTTTTGTCTGCATCCCAGCAGATACTCTTGAATTACTTACAAAAAATCTTTGTAATTTCTTTTGGTTTTCAAAGTCCTTTTTACTGCTGAATTTATGACTGAAAGGTGCTTATCACATTCTGAAAGTGCAGTGTTCTACCAAGAGCAGGGATTCAGCTGTAAAAAGACACTTTGGATTAAGCAGTACCTTCTGTGTTTTTTCAGAACTGCAAGTATTTTTTTAACGTATTTTTTTTTTTAATATAAACTATTATTGCAATGAAATTCCTTTAAAAAACCACAATCAGATGTCAGTGGTGCCCAGTGACAGGATGAGCAGCAGTGGGCATAAACCACGATGCAGGAAATCTAATTTAAATATAGGAAAATCAACTTTTTGGTAGTTGAGGTGGTGCAATAGGCTTGTGACAGGCTGAGAAAGGGAATCCTTGGAAAAAATAAAAACCAGAGTGGCCCTTGGAACCTGCTTGGGTTGAGTTTGATCTGAGCAGGGGTGGGAGCAGCTGAGCTCAGGAGGTTCCAAACTCAAGGATTCTCTGACCAATATTAATAAGCAAAAAGGATTATTCCTTGTTTCCAGAGAAAGGAATTTCTAATTAATGCCTCCTTTTCAAAATGAATTATGCCCCTGCTAACACAGGTTTCAGAGCAGGAATCTATATTCTGACTCATTTTTTTCCATTGGATTCTGACTCTGGCAAGAACTTGTTGTGTCATCTCTCTTCATTAAGAGATACATGACATGTTCACAGGACCAAACCAAGTGCTTTTACAGGACATATGCTATGTGACTGGAGACACATTAAAAGATAATTAAGTATATTAAACAATAATTTGATTTATTCCATATTTGTTTTATATGGGGATATAAAACCTGATTCATGCCTAATTCATTTCCCAGGCAGCCTCTTTTCCTGGCACAGATGTTGAGCAGGCAGTGACAATGCTGTCCCCACAGTTCTGCTCGTGGAGTGTCAGAAAAAGGCTCCACCAGACTGTTTGTGACCAAAGGATCAATCACAACCAGGGGACAAACACATTTGGTCCTTGGATACCTCCAAAATCTCTTGGTCAGAGGTTGTCCACTACAAATAGAAGTGCTGAAAACAGATAAGGACAGATACCAAGGAAAGAAAAAGAATAAACCAAATTTTTGTCCCAAATAACAAGTAATTTATCATAGGCAGAAACTTAAAAAAAAAATTGTGCCAATTATTTTTTCGCCTTTCTCTGCATGAGGGTGGCTGCTTCAAGAGATGAAAATTTCATGATAGACTTGAAGTCAACAAAAATTTCTTTGTCTAAAAGAAATGTCTTTCTTTGTACAGACTTATTCTGGTTTTGCAGATAGTGGAGGTTCTACTAACTGAAAATGGAAATATAAATAGACAAAAAGTTAAATGCAAACTTTACAATAACTCCAAAAAGGTGATCTTCCACTTCTTTGTTAAAATGATCTTCCACTTCTTTGTTAAAATTCCGATTTAGATGGCTGGAGTGTTGTGAGTAATCCATTGCTGTGAGACATCATTTATAAAACACCACTTAACACATCTTGTGTGAAGTATCTATTATTAGCAGATTGTTGATTTCTAAAGAGTAGAAAAAGCCTCAAAGGTAAAGGTGAGATGAAGGATGAAATTTCACTTCTCTAAGGTTTTAAGGAGACAAAACCAACCACGGGAACTCTTAAAAATTATTATTCTTAATGGAATTCCATTACTTTAGAAATTCTTAAGGGGGTGAATTTGGAGGTCAGGCTTAGAAACACAGAAGCAACAGCACGGATATGAAAAACAAAACGTCACATTTGAGAGCACTTCCAGCACTGTTTTGGCACAGTATCAGCCATTCTCAAACATTCTCCTCAAACAGCAGCCAAGGCCATCCAGAAAACATCACATTTCACAGAATCCTCCCCCTGGGTTGGGCTGGGCACTGATGGGATTTGGAGGAAGCCCTGGAATGATCTTCACTGTGGTGGAGGAGAACCAGGGTCTCTACCTCACAGAGTCCACAAAGAGAGTGGTGCAGCTGCACTTGCACTTCAGTCTTCATCTTGCTGCCTATTGGGATTTTTTTTAATCTCATCTTTTACAAATTCCAGGGATTTTTTTTGGGGGGTGTTTTTATTT
>WEIU01008130.1:18484-53572 GCA_013389925.1 Aegithalos caudatus | reverse complement strand
CAGAGTATGCTTGGGTCATAGTAAAAGAAGGGCTTTAAACAGAAAGAATAGATGCAAAGATGACTGCTGGGAAGGGAGAACTCAGTATTCCATCAACTTAAAAGTAGCACATAAGTTTCATATTTCACTAAATGTGCTTCCAGAATAGTGAATAAAGATTATCAGGTCAAAATTTTTTAAATACTTAAGAAAAATTATAGTGTTTTAAAGAACTGTACATTTTCCCCAAGCTGTTTATGTACCCAACTCTTTCTGTTGTGGCTAGTTATTATGTCTTCTGCTTGTAAGACTTGTTAAAGACCAATTTTTCACTTTTTCAAAAGCTCTAACCAAATCCTGCCTCAGTGACAATATGATACCTTGCTGAGATATTTTAATTTGACATAAGTAATAAGAAAGTAGAAAATTCCTCCCTTATGTGATGCTATGAAATATTGTGAACAAAAAGGAATCTAAGTAAAAATACTATACCTGTATCACAATTAAGTTCTTTCTTTTACTAGAACTCCTGCTTTATAATTCCCTAAGACAAGAATCAAAAATGTGTAATTTTTTTCAATTATTGTAAATTGGTTCTTGTGTTAATTCTGTTATCTAAGAAGATGTATGCCACTCAAAAAGGAGTTGCCCAATTTCACAAATGTATGTCTTAGCAATAATTCAATACTGCAGCAGTTTTGTGCTGAAGAAGTCTGATCTGAAAGGTGAACTTCATTTTAAGGACAGAAGAATCATGCTTATTCCCATTAGTAATCCAGCTGCAGTACTGCAGATGTCTAGCATGATGTATTTTATTAAGATTGTAAAAAACTAAAGTAACTTGGTCTTTAATTTTGGGGTTATGACAACCTATAAACAACTGGCAGCCTCAAAATCACTGAAAGTAATATTTTAGCTAGGTAATAGGAAAAACAATGAAATTCTGGTATTTTATGATTTTTATTATGGGAATAATTGTGAATTAGTATAAATCTGGTAATATCTTCATAGAAGCAATTTGTTGAAAATATGGTAAAGCATTTATTAGACATTTTCATAATTTCTTAGTGATAGAAATGATAATCATGAGCAGAAACTGATAAATTGTTATTTTTTCATACTTGAAAATTATGTTGCATAGGCATTATCATGCTGTTAATATTCCTGTCTGTCTACAGATAGAGCTCTGCTGGACTGCCCCATTTGCTGTTACATAGGGCCACTTCTGCTTTGCAAAATAGTGCATGATCTTGTCATATTTTGTCTTGCACTGCAGGTAACCTTTTGGCACAAGTTTCTTGTACCCTTAGTTATGGTCACCTTCATCCTGGATGTAAAACAATTTATGTGGCTGCTTCTTTTATGTTTCAGAAATTACTTTTTGGAGTTAAATATGAAAATGAGTGATAGCAAATTCTGCAAGTTCCTCTCATTGTGTTAGTTCAGCTTTTAGGAACTGTCCCAAATGAATTTTTAGAATGTAGATTAAGCTCTATGGTTTCTGTTACACTAGCTAAAAGGGGAACAGATACAGCAGCAACATTCTCACAGATAATGCCAATAGAGTTCTTTGCTATAAGAATTTGGCTGATTGTCACTTCTCATATGTAACACTAGGACTTCAGAGTACCAGTTTCAGAATTCTTCAAGGTTTGCCTTCCGTGACAAAGCTAAGTTTTCCTTAAAATCATATTAATAATCAGGTTTTTCCCTCACTTTTATGTGCAAACTTGGGGAAAAATTGGGAGCAAAAATGATTTTTGGACTGATCTAATGGTGATATATTTTCTATAATTTTATGTGAATAAAGTATAATAACAGTAGAGTAACCTTGTTCAGGCAGTTTTATATCTTTCTCCAGAAACTGATACTAGATTGACTATACTGATATCCTTGCGCTGTAATATGTGGTCATTGATAATTCTATTCACTTTTTTTTTGAGGGCACTATTAAAAAGGTTAGAAATGTAACCATTTGCAAGCCACTTCATATAACTGAAGATGTTTGTTTTGTAGGCCTCAGGGTTAATTGTATGGAGCAAATTGCTGATTAGTTGTTGTTGTTGTTGTATAGATTTATAGCTTGCTTTATCACAGGCTCCATTTCTGCAAGAGGCAGCTGAATTTCCTCTGCATGAAGCAATTTGATATATATTGATCCCATATTTTCACATTTCATAAACATGTCCTGAACTCCATCAGCTCTGTATTTTGTCTGCATAGCCCAGTCAGTCTTGGCTACCCACCTTCTTGATGTGATAAGGAGATAAAATAATGCTGCTGTACGAGTTTTTCAGCTGTAAGTCACAGAATGCACCAGGGATCATACAGCAAAGAAATATATAAAGATGCATTTTACTGCTTTCTAGGACCCAGGCAGGGAACCCCTTGCCCTTCTGTAACCATTGATCCCAGCTGAACCCAGGATGCTCCAGGGGAGCAGAGATCTAAGACCTCTGTTTTAAATTGGAGTAATGGGAATAGCTTTCCTGTTAAGGAAGAACTAAGGATCAGTGCAGCCTGCAGAGGAGATTCTAGATGTGTTACAGTGACAAATAGCTGGTCTGTTGGGGTGGCAAAGATCTGAATTTTTAGAGAATAGTCACAAAAAGTGACTAAATGGTAGACTTCTCTAAGTGCTTAATGGACTTGGTAAAGCAAGTTTGTGTTGGGTATGTTGTGGCAGGAAGTCCATTTGAGTAGTGGAGAGCCAGTTTGTTAGAAAATGGTTGGAGAGCTGACACAAAGGGGAAATAATGTGTGTAGATTCAAAGGGGACAGAGTTGCTTCTGGACAAAGTGGACTGAAAACACACCAGTGTAGGTAAGGTAGAAGCTGGATTGCTTTAGGGGAAGTTTACTTGTGTTTGGAGATGATTCATCATTAGAGGGAAAAGCTTGCACAGAGGTCAAATGCAGTTTGAGCTGTGGGGTTAAGGTAGTAAAAAACTAATAGGAACTGATAACTGATGAAACTTGGTGACAAAGACAGACATGGAAATGAAGTCAGTAATGTCAGAACAGGAGGAAAAAAGCCAACATAATCAGTCTGGCATAGACCCGGCTTTTTTGAATTACCAGATAAAGGATTTTTAAAGTGTTGTAGTGCTCCCCTTTTATCTCTTGATTTCAATCACTTAGCACTTCTAATATTTGCTCTTTTAAAATAAACGGATTTCATAGTTTTCCTAACAACGTGCTTCCCAAAATCTGTTCATTTCTGAATCTTACTTATACTGCTCCATATAATTTAGATTGAAATACTTATTTTGGTTGATGACCAGTTTATAAAAAACAGTAAGTGAAAGAGGTATCAGATCCAGAAATTCCTTGGCAGCTCTGCAGTTTTCTCAGCAGTCTCGCTGCTTGGTGCAGCATAATTGAAAATGTCACTTCACATTTTGTACTGAGAGACAAGTTTGTGCCTCGCTGTTTTGAGTCTGATGATGCTCCCCTGCTTCAAAAGCCCATCCCTCAGCTTTCAAGCTGGTAAACCATTATTAACCAATAATGCAGTATACATACGGAACTCACTTTTAGGCAGACAAATAGAGCTTTACTAAAAAGATATTGAAATACAGTGAGCCCTCTGTTCCTCCAAAACACTTACTTCTTAACAGTTTGCTTGAATTTTAAACAACCCCTCCAAGTACATTCACTTTTCTTTGGCATTTGCTCTACCAGAAATAGTTTGAGTGAGTTTGAAACCAGCATTTTTTTTTCCAAAAAATGGCAGCTTCTATCTAAGCTGTGTGAATTCTTAATTTTTAAGTCTACAACTGACTGCAGGAATTATAGCTCCTTAATGGAACACATCTACTGTGAAGCATATGCTTGTTCAGAATGTTTTGAATTTCCCATGTAAAGACATCAGAATGATTTGGCAGTGAGTAGTTTTAGATCAGGGATTTTTTACATTCAAGATTTGGCAAGTCATTCCAAATAATTTGTGGTGGAGGGAAGAGAAGTGTGGGGAAGAGAGAGGGAGAGAAAGAAATAGAAAGAAATATGCTCCCAAATCATTGTAGTGGCATTGCTTTTAGGGTATGTCTTCACTAGCATTTAGAACTGGTGGTAGCAGACATGCCCCTATCCAATGTTTGGCTCATACCTGATGTAAGACCTTTGGCTGAAAAAAGCCTCATAATTCTGTCCTCTGTACATAGTTAGATACCACAGGGATGGCTATGAACAGCTTAGATAAACCAAGGAGCAGTTGCTTTTGCATAAATGTTTGTGAGCCCTTCATTTCCATTCTTATGCAGTCACTCAGATCAGCTCTATGTGACCATTGGCTTTATGACCTAGAGTCATGTCTTAATAATCTGTACCACAGCATAGCCACAAGCTAGAATCAGAGCTGTCCACATTGTTTATTTGTGAACTGGAAACTTTCTTGATATTGGTTGAGGATCTCTGGATCTCTACTATTAGGCTAAATGGTATAAAAGACTTGAAGGTGGAGAGATGGAAGAGTAAGACTGCAAGAGGTTGACTTCTTGCTCTCACTGTGGCCAAGGATAGGCAGGAAGGTGAGCAGTGGGTGCCAGGAGACTTACCTGAATAGCCAATAGAGGCTCACATTCAACAGGGACACAGCTGTAATTTGACAACAAATCACTGGTGACTTCAAGGTGATCTTAAGATATACTTGTTTCTATCAGTGCAGAAACACTGTTGTCTGTGATTGTTTGGTGCATTAGTTTTCTCATGAAGGCAGAGAAAGACACTCAGAAACCACTGAAGTAGGTTTGGAAGTGTTTAAAACACAGAAAGAGTCAAATTCCTATTGGGAATTTACTTCAGTGTGAGTGTGGTGGTTTAAGAAGGATCTTCTCTTTAGGATTGAATCATCTGTAACTGCTGTCTTATAAGTGCTGGTGCTGGGGAGAAGGTTGGTTCCTTGTGAAGAGTTTGAGGTAACTTCAGATCTGTCCTGTTAATAACTTACTGTATTGATTTTAGGGCTCCTTGAAGTGACTCCATTATTTAACAGGAAAATAGAAAATGTGAAATTATGTTTACTAATATTGCCTTAAAAATGTTAAATACAACGGGGTGAGAGAAAATGCTCACTGCCTTTTACATTCATAGGGGTATGCTTTTCACAATGTGTTAAGGTCTAGCTGTTCTGTTACATAATATACTTAGTCTCTGGGCTACTCATGTTTTATGTATCTTCTGTGAGGAAGTACAGGATATTCCAGAAAGATACAGTATACAAAAATCACAATGCTCTATTCTAAATATTTAAATTTTTAATAATAGATTGCTACTAACTTTCACCTAAATGCAATTCCAGTCTATCTACTGTTAACACATCATTGACTTAAAATGTGTACATGTTAGAGATGAGTCAGAGCAAGACAAATGAGCAAGGGTCTTGAGAGGATTAACCTGAGAGGAAAGATCATTCACTTATATAAGATTATTGCGTAACTTCTCAAAATCTCTTCATATCTTTTTCTTCTTATGTGTCTTTATATATTTTGACAGCATCTAGTTTTCTTTCCTTTATCCTTTCCAGTATCTTATGACCAGGAAAGAACCATTTAATCATGCTGACTCTCAAATCATAGTTGTCATCATTAAGCATCAGAGTGAATATAATTTGTGGTAAATATGGTCAGGAAACTGTCTCTCAGAGGCTTGTTTCAGACTGTCTGTCTGCTTATGCAGTTTTTCTTTATTTATTTTGAAAGTAAGCAAAAGGGCAAAAAATTGTTTGCTTCAGGTTTTGGAGCAGAGATGTTAAACCTCAAAAACAGCTCAGGTATTCGTCTTGTATCAAACTGGAGTTACATCTGAATTTTCCTAAATTGTTAATAAAGACTATTTTGATCATTGACTTACATTCAGGTCAAGTAAGGTTTCCCAAGCGAGAGCTGGATTTGCTTCTTGTTTCCTTTGGCCAGTGTTTGGAGCCTCTCCAGGCTGGGAGAACGACCAAGCAGACAGATTTTTGGTAATAGACAGCATAGATGTTCAAGTCACAGTAACTTAATATTCCTAAGTGCTTTTTGTCTGCTGATGCCAGCATGTGACTACATGAATGTTTCCTCACTGAGCTATATATGACTAAAGACATCCAGGGTAATCATCTGTTGCACCATTAGCTGTAAGAGAACTATAGCAGCTAGCCTAAAAATGTTTCAGGTAAGTCCAAGATCATGGGTCATGTATTGGAGTGCAAATCTCTTGCAGCTTTGTTGAGGTAGAGAAAACCAGGGGAAAAATGTGAATATGTGTTAAAAACAGAAAAGATTCTGCAATTAAAAATAGAGAAGACAAAAGCAAACAAGTCCCGAGATTGTTTTTAAATTTTGTTCTGTAAATATATCCAAATCTGGGGATAAAAAATGGTCAGAATTAGGGCCTAAAGAGGGTGTAGAAGAAGGCTCCCTAGAAACCACTAAAAAAAGAAGCTATCTGAAATGGAAAGTTGATGAATTAGGAAGCAAATGAAAAGAAGTTAATGGAGGAACTAATAGTGACAGGATTTCTTTGGAGACTGCAGGTGAACAGGAACTGAGTGCATAACAGGAGGCTAAATGAGGAAACTAGAGGAATAATAATGGAGTAAAGAGAAGAGGTGGTGAATCTTAATCTCTCCTGACTGTTGCTGTATTTAGCAAAGAGTGGCAATCACCATTTTCCTTTTTTTAAATTCAGAAATCTTAACTGCAAAACAAGTTCATGGGTCAAAGAATTACAATATCTCTTGTGAGGTGACAGACTTAACCTCTTCTAACCAATTAGCCTTGAAAAATAGGAAATGCTGAATTAAACGTTCTGATTTTGAGGAGAAATGGTGGTCATGATATCTTAGGTCATGTCAGTGATACAGCATAGTTCAATATATTTAGCACTTGCCCACAAGCAAACAGCATCTGTTCTATTTTAGTAAAAAGTGATTTTTTCATTCTTTTTCGAAAACTTTTCAGACGTGGTCATATATTGCCCTCTTGAGGCCACAACTGGTTATTGCACTTGTTTTACAGCTATTTTATTTCCCTCTCGAATGAGCCCCCCCACTTTACAAACGCGATTGTTAGAAATTCGGAGAATAAATAAATCATAAGGTAGAAAATTTCTTCCTTGTTAATATAACGCTTGCTCTAGTGTAGTCTCCAAGATTTTTGTATTTTATCCCAACAAATTTAATGTTGAAATAGAGAACTAGAGTAATATTATCTGAGTAAACAGTGTTTGCCCTGGCTTTGCAATCATCAGAAGAACAAAGTGGCTTTCTTTATCTGTTACTTACTGGCTAGTTTACTAAAAATTTTATGTAAAAATAATAAATTTTTAATGTAAAAATAACTATTCAATAAGCACTGAAAATCTCATGGAATTAATTTTGTGCTATGGTGTAAGGGTATAAAATATGGCTAATTTCATTACTTTAATGTGATTTATCCTTTGTGAAAACATAGCATTTTTGGAACTTCAGAAGGCATTGTTTAATTGACATCATTCCACTCAGACATCAGGCTACAGGCACAACATGGCGTGCTTATGCTATGTGTACCCTTCAAGGAATTAAATGCTTGGAGAATGAGGTTCATTTCTAGCAACTATGAGATCTAAGAGGAAAGAAATATTTGGACCAGTTAGGGGAGGTGCCAGCACGGTGCAAATGGAGTGTCCTCCAGTGCCCAACGCATGGGCAAGGTAGCAGCTGACCATCAGCTGGAAATAGCAGCTGCACCAGGGCGTTCCACCCCCAGTCCACTCTCCAAAGCCCTAACACTCAGGGTATGCAAAGCGAGGAATGATGGTCATCCATAGCTGCCTATTTTTCAGAGAGGAATAAAGCTTTATATTAATCTATGGCATAAAGGATATTATATGGAAAAAGTTGTAAATAGAGATTAGTTTGTCTTTTGGATGAAGTTTGTCTTATAATCAATACATACATTAGCTGTAAAAAAAATCTGAAAGTAAATTATGTTATCAACATAACATTTAAAAAAATTTCATGAAGAGGAAATGCAATATTTCCAAGTACCCTTACATCACTGTAAGTTGCTTTAACACCCATAGTTATATTGGCAGCACTTCTGGACAAAGTGCATCAGACTAAGTCCTAAATTTGCTGAAAATTAAGATCTTAATTAGAGACTTGCATTATCCTTAGAATTTGGATCAAAGTTCCTGAGTAAGAAACACTTCAAATTGAAAGAAAGGGAACAGTGCTTATCAGGAGACTTGATTTTAGGTTCACCTATAAAATAAATAATAAATCAGTACTTTTGAACAAGAGGTCCTGAACTAACTTCTACATATTTTATTCTAGAGTGGAAAAAAAAAAAAAAAAAGGGAATTTGTGACTGTGAAGTAGATGTGAATTTACTACAGCTTTGTGTCATTATCCTTATAGCTGTTATTACATAACAGCTTATTTTGGTGTCTGGCATTTTTACCAAAAACAGGACCCTCTCCTGTGCTGTGCTTATGGTCCCTTCAGAATCCAGACACTCCTTCCAGCTGCTGCTGCTGCAGTCCTCCTTTCTGGGAATTGGCATAATTTTTCATGGCTTAGGCAGATTTATTTGTTGTTCTTGTCCTTTTCTTAATACATCCTTGGCTACAAATTTCTGGAGACATTCTTGCTACCTGGTTTACTGAGTGAAACAAGAATATGTGACCTAGAATGTTCAAATGTCTCAGCTGATCTCTAGACATGGTAAGCCTTTGATTTAGGGTCACATAAAAAGTATCAGCCAAAAAGGCTTTAGTTTAGTATATTTGATGCTGTGATACATAAGACAAAATTTATCTTGTATTAGATGCTTTGGGCGTCTTTGTTTCCTAGCTGCTGCTTAGACCTGAATTTTATGTAGAAAAGAAATGGCTCAGAAGTTATTTTAAGAGCAGGGAGAGTTTCTGTGAGACATGGCCAATAAAAGACATTGCTCTTTGTAAATAAATATATTTTCACAATCTATATGCCAATCCTAGTAGTATGATGAACTTTGAAGACCAGATTTATATGATCCTTCAGAAGTTACTGAGATCACTCAATATCATGACTTCTGACTATTCCACTTTTAACTCTCAGAGCTTCTGCCTACCTGTTTTATTGCCAAAGGCCCAAAAAAGTCACACTTTGGTTTTTTTTAACTAACTACAAATAACTATCTTTTCCTTATATTTCCTCCTCCTCCATTTTCCTCCCTGCATATGCCCCATTTCCTTATAATCTGTTCATTCTGTTTGTCTCATTTTCAGGGCTCTTGGTATCCTTCAACTCATGGGTTTCTCTTTTCTGCTGCTTATACTATTTACTCCATAGTTTCAATATTGTTATTTCAGGAACCTTTTTCCAGCCAACCCCAACATTTCACCCAGACTCAGAGTGCTGAATGAGTTGAATGCTAGGAACATTTTAATACAGATCCACACTGTAGATATTTTCTGATAAAAGCCAGTGCTGATTAGAGCAGTGAAAAGTGTTTGCTTCTTTAGCCAATACCTGCATAAGCCAGTGGGGGTGAAGCTTGTCTGTACAGAGATGAGTTTTGGTCAGTGTCCCTCCCGCTCTTCCCAGTGGCTCAGCAGCACTGGCAGGTGGCACATGCTGCCTCCACACAGGGCTCATGCCCACTGCCCCACTTTGAAAAAAACTGGAATGCAAAATAGTGGGCATCATAATCTAGGAGGCAGATAAGCAAAATTACTGTCATACAGAATGCGAATACATATGTAAGATTTTTCCATACCAAGATGGTTGTGCTCATTTATTTACTCCTGGGAGTGCTTTGAATCTCATACTGCTTCTGAAGTACAGCACCCATATTTTCTCAGTGTGACCTCAATCCTCACCTGCAGAAACCTAAAACTTTGTCTGGCTCTGCTCCTGTTAACATTACATCTCAGGTGGGATGCTTGGTCACGTCGGCATGAGGAGAGGCCAGCAGCCATCAGAGCAGATGGCATCTCTGAAGGTTTACAACCAGCCCATACTGCTGTTCAGTTCATACCAGAGGATTCTTTAAATGGTGGAAAAATCAGATGTTCTGGTCTTTCTGCTTCCTTCTCTCTGCCAGTCCCTCCTGCTCTTCAAACCATAAAAAGTCACGATGACACTGCTATTTCCTATGCTGCTGTATGGCATTCCTATGCACAGCTGTCTTGGCCTCATGGCTAAATGCTTCTCCCCAGCACTGTCCTTCCAGCTCATGGATTTTGTTTCTGTTGTTCTGGGTGCTCACTGATCCTTCAGAAGGCTGGAGGAAATGCTACCTCCATTGGTAGCATTGCTACCTCCAGTGGTGTTGGAAGCTTCTCTGCTAATCTAAGAATAAGAACAGGATTCTCAGGAAGCATTGGATTAGTTTTCCTCTACCTATCTTTGCTCCACAGTGAATCTACTGGTACTGAGAGTATCCCTTTTTTAGATCTTGCAAATTTCAAACAGCACTGAAGGACTTGTGATAGTGCTTTTAAAGAGAAAGCAGATCTTCACCTTGAGCCAAAGGTAAGACAAGGTATAGGGTAAAGAATGAATTATGTATGTAGCATAATGAAAAAGTTTAAGTATCTACATTTAAGAGATACATTAAAGAGTGATTTTTAATATTCAGGTTACCATAACCTGCTTTTTGTCTAAAAGCAGAAACAAAGTCTATAATTACATTGGGGCAGTGAGCTTTCCATTGTACAATTGGATGCACTGTCATCAGATATAGCTATAATGGATTAAAAAGTAGCACTTCACATGTTTCTCTTCACTTTTTATGCTTTTAAAGCAAATCCTACCTTTATGATTCTGGTTCTTCTACCTAGAAAGCTTTAGGAAATTGAGAAATTAAAAATCTTTTTTGCTATTCCTGCTCTAGCTAGAATACAGTATTGAAAAATAGCTTGGACTCTAAACCCAGGAAAAGTAATGAGCCAATTACTATCCTGTAGTTATGGAACAGAAACTTCCATAACCATATAATTCATGGTCTATTCAATAGATGCCCATTAGAAAAAATGCATTTAAGAATAATTTCTATGTGTGGTAGTTTGGCATAAAGCCTAGAGAGGGCACTCATGAAAGATTTGTATAATTTAACAATCTTTGAAATGCTAAACTAGACCGTACATAGTAGAAGTTGTTATGTTTTGACATGGTTGTCCACTAAGAAAAATATTTGATCTTTATCTTTACCCAGTTTTGAGGGAGCATTTAAGGCACACATTCTCATAAACTGAGGTTATTGAGTAAATGTGATGGTACTTTAGGAGAAAGCCTCCAAGTTCCATTTCTGAATTGCTTGTGAATATATCCTGTACTGCTGTTAAGTATTTCCATCCTACTGATGTGTTTGGTCAGTTTTATGTTTCTGTGAGGTCACTGTCTGTCACAGAACCTTGACAATATCACACAAAGAATATTTTCCATTGTGGCATCTTGGTTCCTTGGGGATCCCTAACATCTGTATTGCTAATGGTTTTATTGTTGCCTCTGGCTCTACTTCCAATTAAATTGACCGTGGCAGTTTGTTGCAGCCTCATCCTCTTGAGTACCTGGATTTCTTTGACTTACCTTTGCCTATGAAGAAAGCACACTTTTATCCTTTTGAAAATAAAGTCCATGGGCAGGAATGTGTTCCTCCTGAGACTAATATGCAAGTCCTTTTGTGGTTAGACAAAGGGTTTTCTTAATGTATTCTGTGATAGAAGTGCCCTAAGAGCCAGCCCATCCTGGTATACAGACACCTCTGTGAGCTCAGTCTTTTTGTAAATTGGGAACAAACTTTACAACACTGTCTGCTTGCAACAAAATTGGGCATTCATTTTTAAGCACATAGCCTCATAACCAATTCTTTTAAGAAGAGAACTCCCTTTGTGTAATGAAAGTGAAGGTAGAAAGAAAAAAGGTTTGGGGTAGTGATTTAACAAACACTGTGTCTGGTGCTTCCACGCTGAGGCTTGTGGAACAGACTAGACCTTCCACCATCACACTTAGCTCTCATAGCAGATAATTTTAGTATGTTTGCATTTAATGATTTGGAGCATTGCTTTTATTATGATTTTAATAATATTTTAGGTCATTAGAAGGGCTTTGTAATTTTAGAAATGCCATGACCAAAAGTGTCATAAGTATAAGCCAGCATGTAAAAATGAAAACATGTAAAATGAAAATCTAAGACTAATAAATTGAGTGGTGTTAAAATTGCATAGCTTGAAATTCCAAGCTAAAAAGTATTGAAATAAATTTTCTACCTATGCTATGTAGCCACAATAAATCTGGGATTTTTTTTTTCCTTAAAATTGAAACCCAAAATTTGATCCAGAATGAGTACTGTAAAACTTTTCATAATGATTCTAGTTTGATGCTCTTGCTTTCTCTGTTTTTTTGGCATAATTTTGGCAGTATTTATTTCAGTATATGCACTTCCTTAAGTGTGTATATCCAAATTCCTCATCTAAAGGAATCCCATATGAAAAATCTACTAAAGCCATCTAAAATACTGCTGATTTTAGTGTAACCAGAAGAGAAGACAAATAAGTTGCATGTTTCTGCATTCTATTTTTTGGTCACCCTAAATGTGCTTTTGGACTAAAGCTCAAAACTACGGAAGTGGGCTTTGGTTTACTTCCATTCTAAATGTGGTCTAATAAAAGCTGGACTTGTAAAGCGATAGCTGCAGCTGAGATAGAAACTTCTTTTCCCATTCCATTCAATTAATGAAAGCTGAACTTCAAAGTCTAAATGAGATCATTTGAAGTGCTAAAATTATTGAACACCAGAACTGTTTACTTTCCTATCTGACAAAAAAAAAAAAAAAAAAAAAAAAAAAAAAAAAAAATAAAGCTTGTAATGTAAAAGTAAAATTAAACCACTGAAATGAAGTTAGGAAACTTAAAAAGTTCTAGTGCAAGAAGTAGTGTTAACCTAGCTGAGAGGCTTTTGTGCATACTTTTAAGTGACTCACTTAATAGCCAACTAATTTCTTTCATGACTGCGATAGTAAAACTTTTCTGGGAGGTTTTAGTTGTGTGCTGCTTAGAAAATTGCAACCCAATGAGAAGATGTCTGAGCAACATGCCTGACAAGCATGAGAATAAGCAAAGATATTGTCAGGGGTTGGAGCCTTTCTATAATCTCATAAAAACTTAGTAGTTATCACTAGCTTTTTAGTTGTTACCAGAAGTTTTATAGTTAGGTCAACCCCTTGTGCTGGCAGCCCATAATATTTCTCCTGGGCTCTACTTTGTCCTTTTAAACCATGAGCACTGGCTGTGTCACCAGCTCCAGGAGCATAGCTATGATCAGCAAATACCAAAACTTAGTTGATTAACTCATTTGATGGTATTAATATCGTTGCTGGGTGTGTTACTACAAACTAGGAAGTGGAAAGTTAATGGAGATACATTTCTAAAAGAGGATGGATGGTCTTTGGCCAGAGATGGGGTGAGCTTCTGAAATTCAATGGGAAAGCATAGGAGGGGACTGTGGAAGTTCGAGAAATACAGGCAGGGGGTGAGGAAATCCTGGTCACTAGTGCCAAGAGGCAGTAGTGGGGTGCAGGTAGTGAGGAGTGAGATGAGCTGAACAGTCATCCTGACTAGGGAGGAATATCTAACAGAATCCATCAAGCAGGAGGAAGGATGGAGTCAGGCAGAAACTGCTTGGTTGCCAAAGACTACCTATTTCTGTGTACATTAAAAGTATTCAATTTTTATGATGCACATTTGGGATAGAACGCACACAGAATCCTATTAAACGTAACAAATTGCATGTGAGACTTGTTCATCTCCCCACCTCTGTAGGCCTCACCTCCAGGATTTTTTGTGCTGGTGGCACAGCACTGCAGCTGCTCTCCTGCTCTGTTATCCACAAGCCAGACAAAACCAGGCTGCCTAAACCAAGATCCTTTGAGCAGCTGTACTGGGTGTGGAGAGCCCTGCAGCCCTGTGCAGCAGGTAGGGCATCTGTATCTTCTGTATGCCCTTATGTTTAACAGAACAAGGGTACGAGGCACATTTCCCGGCACATCCTTCCTCAGCCCAGTATCCATGCATGCCTTTGGCCTCTGAGTGTGCATGACTCAGCAAGTGAATTCTCATTCTTGTGATTCAAAAAATTTGAGTGTTCCGGTCATTAATAAGGAAGTCTCAATATATTTTGTCAAATCTCATCAAATTTATATGTAATACTTCAGTTAATTAATTAATTTCTTAATTGTGCAGAACAATTGAATTAAGTATATTTTCATTCTATAAAATAATTAAGCAGACACACTGAGTTAAGCTTCCCCCCCAATATTGTCTGTCTTTTTGGTTCTTACCCATCCAGAGAAAATAGAATTAGACCACAAAAAAAAAAACAAAAACCCAGCTTTGTATGTGCCAAATTTCAAATGAAGCCATTTTTGCTCTAGATTTTTTTTCAGTGGTGTGTGATCAGGACTTTCTTCTTCCTCCTTGGAGAATCTGTAAAATTGTCATGAAACAAAATGGAAAGCTGAAGGTTTTAAAGGTCAACGTTTAAAATTTTCCCAGGTAGGGTATGGCTTTATCATTACCTGCAAACTTTACTACAGAAGCAGCTACAAATCATCCAATAACAACCAGAAACATTTGTTTCTCTACTAAGCACTGTAGACTAAGGATAACTTTATGCTGTAGGAGCTCAAGTTTTTATGTCTAGCTTGCTAGCACAGTGCAAAACTATAATATTTGCAAAACTGAACCAGCTGGTCTAAAGGCAGAGACTGGATTATTGGTATGTCTTTTTTTCTGTTCTGTTCCCTTCTATTCTGTCTGAGGAATTGTACAGTAATTTTTAGGTTCAATGTAGCCAGCTATGAGTTTGAACTTCCAATAAGTTTTGATGGAAAATACAATATTTTAATTTCCTGTTAATTTCTACCAAAGTACAAGCTGGGTAGATTTGAGAGTCTTTTCATTGTAGTGCAATACTGTGTAGATCAGACCCTTAAGCAGGAAAAATCAGCATACCTTCACTGAAGTTTTTACCTGTTGAAACTTTTTCCCATCTTAAAAATGATGAAGAAAAAATATCCAGGGAAAGGAAAACATAATCTCAGTTAAAAATGGCAGAAAAGTAAGAAGTGTTTAGAAGGGGATGTAAAGTGTTTTCATGAATATCTAATTAAATGAAGAGGAAAAAAAAAATTCTGTACTGGTTAAAGTTAGTCATCCTATGAATTTATTTCTTCCACTGAATATTCCTAGATTGGGATTTTGGATTGTCAATTTAGGATTGCCTGTCCTTTGTTTTAATATAATTTATTTTGTAATCAGTTTTTAAAAGCATTTTTGTGAGACTGTCACAATAGATTTTCTGTATTAAAAACAATGTAATCAGTATTATTTTTTAGAACTGGTTTTGTCTTCACCTTTTCTTTAAAACGTATATCCTGGGAAACATTTAGGATGGTAAGAAGAGGAACTATTCTAATGCTGTTTGTGTCGCTGACGACATGTACGTCATTAATTGGACTCTAGTTAACTAGGCCATCGCGATTACACAGAAACGGCTCCGTGATGGTCAGTCTGCGGAGGGCCAGTGGCCCTTCCTTCGGGGATAAGTTATGTTTTGGGCTTCTGCTATCAGCCTGAAGGGGATTAAAGATCCGGATCTGTAGCTGTGTCAGGGCTGCACGGACCACCGATACCGCTCCTTCTCTGAGCCTGGGAGAGCAGGCGGCGTTTGTTCGTGCCTTTGGCTGCCCAGCCGGGCCCGCCGGGCAGGGTCGTTCGTGCCAGAGCTCGGCTACAGCCGGCGGCGAGCACTGGCCCTAGCCCCAGAGCCCGTAGGTAACTGCGCCTCGGCCACGAGTCAGAGGCGAGCAAGGGCGGCTCGGAAGCCGGCCGGGTCCGTAGCTGCCGAGCCGCTGCGCTCGGGGATCCTTGCACGGCTCCGAGCCGGAGCTGCTCCCTGCCGGGCAGGGGGAGCCGCGGAGCTGCCGGATGGCTGAGAAAGGCGGCTCCTTCCTTTCCCGCTGGCATCGGGCTATTCAAATAAATAGGATGGAATCCTGGGCGCACCGCTGTGAACAAGAAAATCCAGGGGCATTGTTTCGCTCGCTAATTCAGGGTGAATGAAGTGGGACCTGCGTTGCTGAAATTTAATCTCACGTACCATTTGCGATACAAATAATTTTTTATTTCGCACGCTCTCTAGCAGCTGAAACCGGACCGTCTGTAATTTGTGCTCCGGTGTGAGCAGCGGGGCGTCCCTTCCTTGGTATCCTGGCGCTGCCGTGGCGGCGGTGCTGTCCCCGCGGTGTCNCCCGCGCGGCCTGTCCCGCCCTGCCCTGCCCGCGGCCTGCGCTCCGCCGCGTTCGGCTGCTACAGATGTGCGCTTGTGAATGGTTTCAATAAAATTTTATAGCCGTCATTTGAAAAATGGTAGGATTATTGTGATTTGTGCAGCCTGGCAGAAGAGAACCCGCCAGGGCTGGCCGCGGCCTCTGCTCGCCCTGCCGCGGGCTCCCCTCGGGCACCGTGTCCCTTGCCGCGGTCCCAACGTGCCAGGTGGCACTGCCGCTTCCAGCTTTCTTTTTCTTTTTCTTTTTCTTTTTCTTTTTCTTTTTCTTTTTCTTTTTCTTTTTGTCTCGTCGTGATTCTGTAGGCGACTGTCTCTATGTTTTTTTTGTCCAGGACTCCAGACGAGTCCCCAGGCATTCCCCGCTCCGCACTGGGCGGTGAGGGGACACACGAGGCTCCTGGAGCTGGATGCTTGCGAGTGTCTGAGCACTAGCGCGAAGTAGCAGACATTACAACACAGAAAGGTTTTGTGAGAGGGCAGAAGGAACTCTGTGGCTAATAGTTGCTTTTTATACTGCTGTAAGCCTTCAGTGTTTCCTAGCACCCTTTTGAAGGCATACAGACATTGAGTACTGCAGGCAGATGTTATACGTGTCTGTCTCCGTAAAATACATGATGCATGTACAATTTTTTTTTTTTTTGCTTACCATATCACCTTGTCTCTCAAGGACAGCACATTGCTAAAATGCAGGCAGAGATTTATTGGAGGGACAAGAAGGACTTTACTCTTCCTGCTCTTCTCCTCCTCAGCTCACGTCTCCAACTCCTCTGCCAGTCTGGCATCTCTTATGCTCCAGAGTGATCTGGAAGAAAGTAAGCAATGGAGGAAGGAGAACATGCCCCTGTCTGTAGATTGATATGGGGGAGCATAGCCCCTGTAGTATGATAGCCTGCTGTTGGGAGACAGCAGATGTGACTACTTGCCCCAGAATAAAGGCACATTGTCTCAGTCACCGTAGCCACTGGGTTGCTTTCTCTTTCTTCCCCCTTTCTGGAATATCCTGGAAAATAGCCTACAATGAAACATGCGCAATACCAGTTTTCTTCCTTATAATGGTTTGATATACAGTGGGTGCCATGAATAGAGAGCAATAGTCTCCTTATCCTGAGTTTTGTGGGGACTCCAAAATTTCAAGTCCTCAGAGTGCTGAAGTGCGTGCTGTCATTCCTGCAGTATGCGCTGCAGCTTCCTGCAGGGCTCTGGCTTTGGTTTAGAAGCACTGCTGCTTCAGCTGGTAGTTGGGAGTTGGTTGCTGGTCTCTGATTCTTGGCGGTGCTGGACCAAAATGACTCTTCTGCCTTGAATTTTCAAGGAAGTGTGGTTCTGCTTGGTCTAGTTTATTACCATTGAGCTTTAAATAACACAGCTGTGCACCTACTGCTCAGGCTCCTTTTTTCTGTCTTGTTTAGAATTCCAGTTTCATGGGCAACTTTGGAGAAGAGGATTTGGGGTCCTGAGAGACTCAGGGATGTTTAAAAGTTCTATGCTTAGTTTTCTTTTTAGCTATCTGAATGGACTAATAATTAGCAGAAATTATTTAATAAACAGAGTGGGGAGACTGAGGTACTGAATGTATATACTGAGTTGTTACCCAGCTGGAAATGAAATTCTCACTATGCTGGAAATTCATAGCTAATAATATAACCAGTATTAGACCTAACTTATTCTAGTCTTACAGCTTGTAATAGATGCACATTCCTCTTCAGAGTTAATTTTCAGGGTGCTTATAAACATCACGGTCAGTTTATTCCATTTACTCTCTTGCTTTGTGGTGGATAAGGCTCTGATAAAATTATCTGTACTCAGTATGTGCCTATAGAATCATCCAATCATGTAAATTCACGGGCACTATTTTTAATCAGACAATATAATTGGTACTAATCTTGAAATAAATGGTGCTCCTGAGAAGCAGGAGCTCCTGTCTTCTCCGGAGCACCATCTGTGTGGCTCACATGCAATCAGCAATATTTATATTAAATGCTATATATTCTGCCTCATCTACTGTTTGATTTCCTCTCTCTGAGTCTCATGCTATGAACCAAAACAGGAATCACAACACCTAAGTTCTGACAAGCAATTTCTTCCTTGGTCTGCTATGTATACCTTATTAATGCAGCTTTTTTCTGTCCTTTTGTCAACATTCAGTGCTCATAGTACACCCAGTCTGCCCAGTGCAAGGTCTTAAGCTCAATTTTCATTATAATTTCTATGAAGCTTTTTACATATCTCCCTCATATTCTCTGAAACTTTGCTGTTTTCTCTATTTCATCACAGTCATAGCGATACCATGTTGTCTTGTCCCAAAATATCTCATTGGATTATTCCCAGAAACACTGTTCTGCTACTCAGTTACCAGAAGACCACTCTATAATTGTTTTGTTTGTTTGTTTTAGATTGTAAGAAATAAAGTACTCTTTTGGCTAAAAAAAAAAAATTCAATAAAATTGAGCATGTATTTTTCACATTGCTATTTTGCTAACAAATGTGCTTTACCTGTTTTTTCTTTTTTCTTACATGGTAAGGGGTTTGTAAGCAAGCTGGATGAATTCATTCACTGGTTAAATGAAGCCATGGAAACAACAGAGAACTGGACTCCTCCTAAAGCAGAGACAGACAGCCTTAAACTGTACCTGGAGACACACTTGGTAGGACAAGATTATACTGTGATTACTATCAGTAATTGAAATGTTCTGCTGTGCTTTTTATTTCATTATTATTTTTTAATTACTAGTATGCATCTATATTTCAATGTAAGATTTGCAGCATTGAAGTTTATTTTAATGACAATACCAACAAATTATTTTCTGTGCTTGAAATATGTACTGATAACTTTGTAAAAATTAAATTAAAAGACAGAATTGCATTACAATTCAGAATTTATGTCCAAACTGAAAGAAAAGACAATAACAAGAGGAGAAAGTATATTTTTTTTTGCTGATCATTCTAGGATTTTTACTACATTGTAACCTTAATGGAAGTGTTATTAATGAGGGACTCTTATTCTTTCTCCCACTGTTTTAGCATAGCACAGTGTCATTTAAGCAAAATATTTGAAATAGTTATTTCAATTATTTTTCTTGATGTGCATTTCTGTAATTTAATTAATACAGATTATACTGTAGGTAGAAAATAAAGCTCAATGTATGCTGTTCAATGGGTAGGTATCTTAATAGGTAAACTACTCTAGCTACCTAGTGTTTACCTAACTTTCCTCTTTAAAAGGAAAAGAAAAAAAATACAGAAAATTAAATTAAGAAATTTCCTCTCTTCCTGCCAAAATCTTAAATTCTTACCAGTGTGAAATGGAAGAAAATATGGTGATAGCACTACTCCAAGCCAGTGACCTGTATGAAACAGTACATTAGCCAAGCCCACACCAGATTATCAACTCCCAAAGCTCATCCTCATTTCCAATCCCTGATAATCTTATGGTAGAAAATTATTTGACAGTCCCAGGAAGTCACGTAATGCATTACAGGAAAAACTGTCATAATCCCTATGGTAATACTGGAGTGACCATTATTAAATTAATTACGTAGACATCAACTACATATACAATTAAAACCAAACTGAAAACTGCTTCGGGACTTCAGCTACACAGAAAGCTCCTGTGTCTTTTGCTCTTAAGCATTTCTGTTGTAGTAGTGCTGTTGGGCAGTCACTGGATTAAGTGCCCATTGTGGTAGTCTATCAAATGCAGTATGAAGGTGCTTCATTTTTCCTTGTGTTACAGATTTTGTGTTTTGTGGCAGGGTTCAGCTTCTTCCCTTACCTTCTGCACACATTCACTCCCATGATTCCCATTGTGTTTACAGGTGCTCTGAAGGCACAGAGCACATTGTAAAATCAGACCTCAGAAAAGGCATTGGTCACTTCAATTTGTTTTCTTTCTGCTTTGCAACATGAAACTTTTGATGAGAAGTTTTTATGAGTAGAATCGGAATTTTCGCTCTTGACTGGATAAAAAGAAACATTCCAGGTAACAGGGCAATCACCAGGCTAAGTAACTCTTACAGTCAGTTTCTTTTCCCCTTTCTTCCATGGGGAGGAGCACAGTAGCTCATTTGCAGACAAATTACTTCCAACTTTGCCATGTGGTTCTTGGGAGATGAGGCCAAACTCATCTATATCAGACTGGAATGTGGAATAGTAGCTCAGAGGCAACTCCATCATTGTAGTCCAAATAAATGAATGAGCACCTGTACAACCTCACTTTCCCCTGGCAGTAGTTAGGCTGCCAGATGTTCTCTGTGTATTTGGGGTAAGAAAATCCTCATATGCTTCGGGGTCATTATGTTATGAAACAAGTTGGGGATCTTTTTACTTCACTGCAGAAGTAGAATATCTAAAGAATGGTTCAGTTTCTATTTGATAATATTATAATTATTTATGGCTCCTATATCCAGTGAAAAACCCACTGAATAACCTGAAAAAACATAACTGAGTTTTGTTTCTTGGATTTCAGATAATGTATGTTATCATACTTGTTTCTACAAAGCAGAAAATACAGAGCATTTTGTATCATGGAACATAGTTATTTGTATTAAATAGATTGTCAGCTTTTCAGTGGCTTTTATCTGTCAGACACCCTAATCTGTGTTTAAACAGAAGTATATGAACTTTCATTTCATATATTCATTTTAAGATCATTGTTGAAATTTCTCTTAGCTGAGCATTGTGGGGCCATGGTGATCATGGTTTGTGTAAGGAACTTATACTTCTCATTTTCTTCTTTTGCCAGTGAGGTTATACATGTCAGACTCAACGAAGATATGCTGAAGTAAAGAACGTAGAGCTTTATAAGATTAGGTTCCAGACTTATGGGTTTATAATACAGACACTGGTAGTAAATTAGCTGGGAAAACAAAGAAAATATCTTGGTTGTTTCCTGTGTAGTGCATCTACACTAGCATATCTCATAACTGTTTCCTCACTGGTGCAAGTTTTCTCATAGAATGAGTGAAAACTCAATGTAGATAAGTATTTTTATTAGTAGAGACATATCCCTAGCCTTTGGCACAAGTTATAAACTCCATGAACTGTGATGCTGTTTTCTTTGAAATATAGCTTGTTGTGATGACAAAATTAGTGCCATAAAGGGAGAATATTTTGCATTCATGAATGAAATATCTTCTGTCCAAATTTAAGAAAAGAAAATAACAGGAGCAAGAAAACACAAAAATGCACTTGTTCCCTTTGTCATTGGTTGGGAAAAATTCTGTATAGGTGACAAGGAAAAGGTTATGAATATCTTCCAAAATTTTCAGTATGTAAAATTGTAGGCTGTCACTTTAGGATTCCAATGTAAACTGTTGATAAAGGTTTGAATTTTAAAATCTCTCTCCACTTAACCTTGCTTTTCTTCATCTTTGACATTTCAAGAAATGGTGTGGCACAGGCACATAACTAGAGTGTGTTAAAAAAAAAAAAGGCAACTACAGCATCATCACCTTCAGATCTCTTGAACAGGATGGCAATGCAAGTCTCTATTACAAGTGTCATAGCATGACATCAGCTTAAATTGGTACAATTCCCCAAACAGTTGTTCTCGTTAATTCTTATACCTGGCTGGGCAATACTGTCCACAAGGATGTTAATCAACACTTTGAAGCACATGAATAGTGTTTGTCTGTTGCTCTTGGCTCACCAAGAGCTGCCTGCAGAGGTAGGTCCCACCTGGTTCTGAAGGTCTTACCTGGACAGCTCCTGAAACAGTGAAGCACACTGTGGTGAAGGTGGAAGGCAGCCTCTCCTCAATTTGGTCTGTTTTTCCCAATTATCTCATCTGCACAGAGACTAGCTGAGGAGTTCCTGGGTCACCAAATGCATAACAAAATGCACTGTGTATGCACATAGGCCTGACACCCAAATACACCACAATTATAATTATTAATTGTAAGGGTTGGAATTTCGTTCTTAAAAACAGTTACAATTTAAACTCCATTGATTTTTCCATGATGAGAAACCACACATTTTGCTAAAGAGTGTGATTTTTTTTCTATAATTTGAGAGGCTGTACATCTTGAATGTGTGCTGTAATAGACAATCTCCAGCTTAGAGAACAGTTTCTTAAAAATTTTAAAACCCAGCTCCCTGATGTTCTGCAGTACAAAAGTTGCTATATGCTTTGTTTTAGGTAACACCAATGAGCAAATCTATAAATAAAAATGCTCTCAGAGATCCCTGGAATAGTGACTGAAATTATTCTTTCAATTTTACAGGTCTTCACAACACAGTAATGTTGGTTAAACTGATTTGGGAGCTGTATGCTTCCCATTCATATGGAAGAGCTGACATGGAGCAGCCACCCCTTGAACATCTGGCACTCTGCAGGCAGCCACCCAAGCCAGCAGATGTCGAAAACGCTAATATGTTTTCATAAAACAGGCGTATTTTTCAGCAGAAATCTACTTTTCCACAAAGGTCTCAGTAGCCCTACTAGAGAAAAAATGAAGCAGGTTTTGAATTCTTTGAACAATTAGGTTAAAATCAATTGCTAATGAAAAGATAGCTTCATTTACCTTACTAAACATGGTTTTTGATTCACTTTATCTTTTGTATCTCTCCTTTTCTGTTATGCTGATTCTTGCCCATTGGCACCCTGATCAAAATCAGCTACTAGCAGACACTAAGCATAGATTTGGTGGTATGCAAATCAGTTTTCATCAAAAAAAGTATCCTGAAGGCAGCTTATGAGTCAGAAGCATCTGTCTAGGTGGTACTGCCGTGCTTGTGAAACCAAGCAGACTTTCTAACCAGCTTGACAAATAAGAATTCACCATGTATCTCTTGACCATTTTAGTTTGCTAAAGAAGGCATTTAATTTTATCCATGGCCTGATAAGAAACATTGTTTTAGCATAGTGAAGAAGTAAGCTAGCTGCTGTGAAGAACTGCTGAGTAAAAGGTTTAGACAAAAGGTACTATATATATTTGCTGAGACCTGGAACTTTTCATTTTATAGTCAACTTTTTCCTTTGTTGTTAACAGAGTACTTTGTTTTCTTGTTGCTGCATAACTCCTACTTGTGTACTTTAGAGTGGTGTGCTCTTAGGTCATTGTACTAAGCCATTTGTGTCTTGAGTCTTAGGGTAGGGAACACAAGAATTTTAAATGGGATCCTGCAAATGAAAAATATCATAGTTTACACTTTTTTAGGTGCAACTTTTTTAATACTTCTTACATTATTAGTGGATGTTGGCCAACATTTTTTTTTCAGTACTAATAAAACTAATTAAGGTAAAGTCTTAGAAATTCAGAATTAGCAGTAAAGCATTTTTGTCCATTTTTATCCAGTAAGACTGCTTCTTGCTTCTTGGTTTTTTTTAGGCAAAAATATATGTTCTGTTTACCTGAAACTAGAATAGCAAATATTGTTCTGTAAAAACCACAAGTGGTGAGGATTGCATGTAGTTATTGCAGTACAAAATGTGGTTTGGATATGCTGATAATTTCCACGAATATTTACTCCAATTTAGTCAAAAAGTTTGTGCCAGATTAAAAAAATCCTTTTTAGCCCAGAAGCAGTTCATTATATTAACCTTCTCAATCACCATGTTTACTTTACTTGTTAGAGTCTTAAAAGTATCATAAAAGCAAGCATCATTAGTATTTCAAAACAAATTAGACAAACTGATTCACACTAGCATTTCCTTTCCTTCTGTATGTAAAGTTTAGGTGTCATCTCCATTCAGAACCAAATTCTTCTTAAGCTACAGGAGGCTTGAGTTTTATTATCTAAAGAGAAGTGAAATAAGAAATTTTCTATCTCCATTATAAATGTTTCTGGCCACATCATGGCTCAGCACTTTCTGAGCTGTAAACAACAAATGCCTTCATACAGAAAATAGATTGTATTTTCACATTTAAGAAATTGTGTTGGTGAAGTAATGATGCCTCAGTGATATTTCATGATACCTGATCATCTGTTTGTAACAAGACTGCTATGTCTGAAAAAAGATCATTCTCATCTCTCTGGAAAATCTCATTTTCTGAAAAATGTCAGTTTAGAGAAGTATTAAATATCTATTCTTATTGAAAATAAGGTTAAATACACATGCCTTGGGCTAATCTACTGACTGTCTTTGTAGTAGCAGTGGTAATGGTAATTTTATTAAGGGTATTAAAGCCTCTGAAATGGCTAAGTTATGTATTGTACTTTTGCTATATAGGAATTTCCAATGTGCATGGCAGCTATATGAGATAATTTCCTCAAAATATAGAATACTTTCTGCAGGATGATGGTGCAAAAGAGCAAGCACCATGAGTGACCTAATATTTTGTTTCTCTAGCGATTTTAATTTGAATTTGTTTAGCCTATTGTTACTTTGATGGTTTTTTTAATTTATTTTATAGTGGTTTTTTTTATCTTGAAAGGCATTTTGGGTATGCATGGGTTCCTGAGTGTATGTCCTTTTCTATAGGAAGCAGTCTGCAGAATATACTAATAATAGATGGAGACTAAACTCAGCAGATTTTACAGGCAAATAAATGATTTAATGGGAAGTAAGACAGCAAACTTAAACAATCAGAATATGTGCATGTTGTCAGTTTTGACTATTATTCAGCTTTTAAAATCTGTAAACTAAATAATGTCTATGTAAAGTTTTCTGTTTCTTGAGTTAAAGTGTAGGAAATGTTGTTGTAATTTTAATACATTTGCCTCTGCATGTATTATAGTCTGAATCCAGAGAATGTAAGTTGCTGGCTGTGGGAAAAATAGACATTTCTAAACCGTTGGACTGTTCTTCAAGTTTAAAGAATGTTTTTGGTGACTAAAGAAGAGTAAAAGCAGGCATATAAGAAAGAAAATTCAGGTATATTGCCCTTCTAATAACAGCACTGCTGTTCTGACCAATACAAAAATACTGCACTTCATCTAAAGATGTTTCCCATAAGATCATGCAATGAAGAAAAGCTTAAACATATCTTTTCATTGTGAAGAGAAAGAGTGGGCCATGGTTATGGTTCTAGTAGCACAGAAGTAGGTCTATTCTGATTTGGATCTGTTATTACTGTATGTGTTTTTAATGAAGGAAGGGAATGTCCATTTACTGTCTTCCTGTACACATAGTCTCACTGCAGAGGTTTGTTTGTGCAAGCTTGTAGTATAAGAAATAGTTTCTTTGCAATTTCCCTAGAGACTTAATACTCTTAAGAGTACTGCTTCTTTTCTATCCTGCCTTTCAAATTTGTAGATACCTACCCTTGTGTAAGTGCCTTGTACAGCTGCAAGTTAAAAAAAAAAAAAAAATTAAAAGAATTGCATTTACTTTGGTTCTTGACTGGTGCAAACCTTCCCAGGACAGTCTTTTCTAACCCCCCAGATGTACACAGTTTTGCAGAGGAAGAGGATAGGGAACCATAATAAAATATAGCTCTGCTGGGCCTGCCTGTAACATGTTGGTTGTTAACTAGCTTCACAGAGAACTGCCTCAGCTTTTCTAGTTCTGAAAGCCACAGTCATCTCTGGACAGAGGAGGCATTAAACCAGAAGTAGAGCGTATATAGGATGTCATCCTAAAATAGGTTTGCTTCTTCTACTGAAGGAAAAGGGAAATTGTAATGTTCAAAATCTGAACTCTCTCACTTGTGAGGATTTTGAAGTCTTGTATTCTACATGTATGAAAGTATAGTGAATAATCTGTGCCTCAAGAACAAATGTTCTTTGTTTTGGTTTTTTTAATGCATGATGTTTGGGGTTTAAGATTTCAGACTTTGGGAGATTTTTAAATTCGTTTCCACTTGTTGGTAAAGCTGAACAAAACAGGGTAACTTGATTTGACAGTTTGAAAATGTTCACACCCTCTCAATTCTCACTACCCTAAGCTGTAAAACTTTTAGGTCCTGGTGTATCCCAAAATGGAGATACTGTAAGTCTGAGTGGTGAAAGGGATTCCACTGGGTCTGCTGTGTGTTTGGCCTGCAGAAGACATTATTTGCATACAGGTGATTCAGTGAATATCATAATATAATGAAACCAAATCACCATTACAAAATGCTTGGCACTAACTAATAAGAAAATTTCAGTGAAAAGTATTTCACATAAGTTGTGACTTAGAAGCTTTGTAGCTTTATATATGACAAGCTGGCCATGGTTGCCAACCTGGCCAATCTTTACACAAATTTATCATTGTAGCAACATTTGAAACACCTTTATTTGAAATTAATAATTATAAATAAACTCTGTCATGCTTATGTAGGAACTCTGTTAATTGTAATTTTTTTGTCTTTAAAATGCCTGCTATTGCCTGAAATTTTAGTATTGTTATCCTGGTATAATCAGTATAGATGTAGTCAGTAATCTGTTTTTGGAAATGAAATGAAATTTAGTTTTATAAAATTTGGAGATTGTAAATCATTAAAAAATATAATGCCAACATCTCAAAGGACAGACAAGCACGCTTTCAGCAATGTTTAAGGTTGTTTTTACTTACCTGCCAAGAGCTAATGACCAGTCTTGTGGTTCTGTGCTATGTTACTCAGAGGTATAAGATCCTTCACATTTTAAGTACTCAAAGTAACACAATTGCTGTCTGTGTTTTGATGTTTATAATGCCAAAGCATTCAGGAGAAATATAGAAAATCCAGGAAATGAATGGAGGTTTTTGATTGGTAAATATTTTTATTTGCATCTCCTATGATACTTACTTTTTTTTACTTACTTAGTTCTACAAATGAATTAATAATCTGGGATCTTAATTTATTAGATATCTTTTGCTAAGAATGAATTTTAGTTCAGCTGTAAATTGCATGAAACCTTTTGTCTGTACATACATTAAAAAAATCACATCTCCTTCATATTCCCCTGAAACTATGATCTTTCAAGAAGTGTGCTAAAACTACATAGTGTTTTTTAATACCAGAGATTTCATTTTGGTCTAATAGTGAGTAAATTTATCTAAGATATAAATAATATTCATGCATAAGTTATTTTCCCCTTGGTAACTCCATATTTACCAAGGCTGCTATGCCCCATGAATACATCTTTATTTTGGAAAGCCGTTATCTCTTGGTTGGCTTTTTCGTTTGCATGTGGTAGGACAATCCAGCTTGGAAATATTTTGATTAAATAATTTTTGGGCATGGTGTGTCTCCAGGTGGAAGAGATGTACTTAGAAATGTGTAAGATAAGACAGAACAACAAGTTAGAAAACTGGGGTTTTTGCAGATTATTTTCTGAGTATCTCAAGAAGGCAAGAAATGATTAAGGGCAATTGTATACAGTGGGCTGCTTATGCAATTCACCATGATTATGGCAACTTAGCAATTGTTTCACTGTATAGCAATTTTACCCATGCCATTTCCTGCCTGTGTTCTTCCCTTGTTGTCTCTTGATAATAGACAAACGGAGATTCCATTTAGGAAGTCTCACGTGAACTTTTTTTTTGACAATGAAAAATGTTTGGACAGGCACAATCAAAGAGAAATTTACATAGTAAAACACAGAAAATAAATTAGAGCTGGCAGCAGAAGAATTTATGTGAGTTTGAAATAAAAAATATCTGCAAAAATAACCTCTATGTCTTCTAAATCTGCAAAATAGGCATCCTGGAGAGTAGGGCTAACTATCCTTTTACTCCACATCTAAAATGATGCATCCAAAACTTGGCTAAATTACCTAAAAGATGACAAACACGATCAGGAGTGAGTAACAGAAACTGAGGGACATAAAGCATTTAATGCGAGGAAGCATTTAATGTGATTCCTGTTTAACATGTAACAAAGGGAAAAAACCCATTGCTTGTTTAATACTGGGATGGCAGAAGCTATGACAGAAAAGAAAGGGGTGAGGTGATTTTACAGAAGTATGAATTATTATGGGACTGCTGGAGTAGAGCCTACCTCTTTGTATTTAGTTTTGCCCACCCAACACAAATTCTGTGGCCACGTGACAGAGATAGGTTACTTATCTGTCAGTGCATTTGCAGCCTTTACTCCCACATTTTTGTCTGGTCTAGATTTAATGGTCTCAAGGGATCTGGGCTTTCACTGTTTCCCTTAGGAAGTTACTATACATTCTAATACATCTGACTTTCATGGGAAATTTCATATTTTCTTAAATTTTCTCCTTATTAATTTAACTCCATTAGTCCCATCTACTATACTCTCTGATACTGTACTAAGTCTTCTTTCTGCTTGGTGTTCAGATTCATGAAATATAAACCAGACAAAATTAGACAGGACCTTTCTCTCAATCAAGAATTAGTCAGACTTGTTTATTTCTTATTTGTTCCACCATTTCCACTTTTAAACAAATTTTGCTTGCTCTTCACTAAAACTCCCAGCAGTTTATCTCATAAATGAGATTGATTCCTCTCAGACAAAAAGTACATTCAGATCAAGTGAAAGATGAAGAATGCATATGAGTCATCAGAAGGTAAAATCATTCCCAGGGTTGCTCTAGTAAGCTCTTTACTAAGCATTTTGATCCCAGAATGTTCAGTTAATATTATGTATAGATGAATGATAAACTTGCAGAGAGAAATTGTCTGAGCAGTCAAATCATCTTACATCTGATCTACATCTACAGTAGCACAATGACCATATGACATGACGATTATGGGATTTCAGTAGTGAGGTTCCCAGTTTTAGGTCAATTTTAAAGTCATTTTAGATTATGATCTGTTATTGTGAACCAACATAAAAAGTGATATAGTTATTTTACCAATTTTTATCTGCCTGCAGAGGCCAGTGGAAGGAATTGTCCCCAGAGGAACTTGAAAAATTTTTGTCTTTTAAAGTCTTCTCGTTGTTGCAGGGGATAGAAGACCAAACCTGCTTTCCACTAACTAATCACTCTTTAAAAATATCTAACAGTTCCCACTGGTTATGGAAGAAAATGTGTGGTTCATCTAGGGCAAATGATGGTCATGTTGTGTTAAAAATTAAAGGTTTGCTTAGCATTTGGTGATAATTGGCCCCTTGGTCGTAATTGCTATAGGGAGGGATGTCCTTCATTTTAGAAAGAGGAGAAAAAGCACATAGTGGGTGCTGCTGCTTCAGAGGATTCATCATGCTCTTCTTAAAAAGCAAAGGTAGAATCCCTGCTATTGAGAATCCCTCAGCCTTGGCTATGGAGCTGCACAAAGCATTTCCATAGTGCTTGTGTTCTGTTTAGCAGGTGGAGGGTCAGTCAGATGAAAATACAGCTTAAAAGAAATGAAGAAAATAAATTCTTTGTAGACACCTAGATTTTATGGAAAACATGAACAAAAGAGATACTGACTGAAACCATTTTACATGTAATATTTAGTTCCCAGGAAAAGATACCCTAGTGGTGCTTACCTAATACTCAGTAAGCATAACTAAAAAAGTAATGCTTTTCTAGAAGCTAAATGTACAACCATTTCCATGTTAATATAAGGACAACTTACATAGTAGTTCTTTTTTTTATTAATTGAATGTTATTGGTAGATAGTATTCAGGAGCTGGAAAATACCATTAGGTTTTATATTGCTTATTCGGTTATTAACTCAAATTCTTAACTTAAATTATTAACACAAATTCTTAACTTAAATAATAGGCACTGTCCAAACAGAGACTTTCTGTGTCATGAAAAATGCTGAAGGAAAAAAAAAAAAAGAAGAAAATAGACAGCTGCCATTCCATGACCATAAATTGAGTTCAGAACTTGATATTGGTATTTTGTCATAGCAAATTATTTGAAGGTAACTGCCAGGACCAATAGACTTACAAAAGTAGCTGTATATTAAGCATATAAAAACCAAATTTTCAGGAATTGTTTCAAGTCATATTCCCTTTAAGACAAATGAAGTGGGTATCCCATATCTTTTCTACCAGCAACAGTTCCCATTACTCTAAATTTCACAATTGAATTATATCTGTCACAGTGGGTATTATAATTAAAAGTGCTACATTCTTAGCCAAAATATATATGCAATTATACCTAAATATAGAAGTCCATATTTCAGTATTGTAGATTTCTCAAAAAAAAAACCTTAGGAAATTTTCAATTAATCTTCCTTTTTCAAATTCTGAAACCATAGAATCCAAGACAGATAATTTTTAATTGTCTGTACAATTGCTCTAAAAAATAAACACTCTAGAAACAGTTATATTTTTCTTGAAGGTATTTAAAAGTATAAAAAATGAACCTCAAGAAAATTCTTTCAGAGGTACCCCAGTGCGCCACACCTTCTGATAGTATGCAAACTGAGAAAATGAAGATATTTCTTTTAATACATTTGTCTTAATCTGACAACAGGAGTAAACTGCTGTGTCATCCAAACTAAGCTATATTTATGTATACATTGTAGATTCACATAATATCTAGATGCTGATTTGTGTTTCAGAGACAGTACACCAGAAACAATCAACTGATACATTACGACTTGAAAAAAAAAAATCATGCTTATAGTAAGTCTCTGTGCCTCTTGAAATTAAAAAAAATACTCTAATTGTCTCAAAATAAAAAAATTCTAATTGTCTGTCATTACTGCAGATATGAATAGGTCAAGATCGAGGTGTTTTACCAAATTATAAAGATTTCCTAAGAACAGAGGGTGAAATATTGCATATCAGAGCTCAATGTGTGTACACAATGTAGCATACCTACACAATAGAAGCTTCCTAAATTTAAGGAGCTACAATCATAAAATAAATCCTTTCAGGAACTTAAAATATTTTTTTTTCACACAATTCTTTCTTATCTCCCTTGTACAGAAAAGTAAGATATGAGGGAGAGATTATTATATTCTGGGAAAGCGCTTTTTTATTTTTAGTGTGTTCAGAGTCCAGCATAGATCAGGAGGTGCTGCTTTTTTAACCCATGGCTGTTCTGCACTATTGGAATCTTCTGGATCAATAAGTTTCCTGAAAGTCAGGTGACACCTTCATTTTGTGAAGGCTGGGCTCCTTTGCCCTGTGCCATCAGCAGAAGATAGCTTTCCTGGTGCCTTATATTTACACCATTGGAGTTTTAATTCCATTTATTATAATTCTGCTTTTCCAAAACTGCATGATTTCTGTCTCACCTTTCCTTTCTTGTTAAATAAGAGCACTTGATAGTTACATATAGGTACATGGTGATCACAAAAAGTGAAGAGAACTTTGTAGGGAAATTTTGCGTGTTGCAGCTTGTAAACTACATTTTATACACTGTAGTTCTAGGGATGACATTAATGTGTTGTTTAAAAAGCTTTTGTCAGGCCAATGCACATGCATTTTCCATAATGTATATGTGCTCATGTGTGATATTTAGACCGCTCTATAGCTGCAAATGTGCCTGGAAAAATGGCTTTGATTAATTGACTTCCCTCCTCTTCTTTCCTCTCTTCACATGCAAAGGCTCCATTCATTATCAGGAAAGATCAGAGGAGGAGGGGAGCAGAGTACCTGGGTCACACGCTGTTAGAGTTACAATTTTCCAAATGCCATAAGTAAACGGTAGGGAACAGGAAATATCCAGGATGGGAGAGGACCTCTGTGTTTGAAGGTCTTCCTTCATTCCAAATATTTGGTCTGATTTTATCTTTAGCTGTGCAAATTTGCATTTCTCCGTTGTATTTACATGTAATACTTGTTACATCTTCAACTCTTGTCTTTTTTGTGTGTCACATCTTTAGCCCCTCAGGTATGAGAAGCCTTGAGCATTGATTGAGGGCTATTCCTTCCACTGTTCCTTGTCCAGTTCTTTTTGCTTAGGAAATTACTAGGAATTATATATACATATAATCTACATCAACCACATTTACTTCTGTTTATTTATAATTATGTGAATGGTTCTATCTTTTTAATATATGCTGATTTTGGCTGAGATAATTTTCTTTGTAGTAGGTAGTATGGGGCAATGTTATAGATTTGTGTTGATAATACAGGGACGTTTCAGTTACTGCTGAGCAGTGCTTGCACAGACCCAAGGATTTTCTGCTCCCTGTACCACGCCACCAGAAAATAGGCTGGGGGTGCACAAGGAGCTGGATACAGACACAACTGTGACAGCTGACCCTGAGTCACCAAAGGGGCATTCCGGACCATATGACATCATGCTCAGTACTTAAATTTGGGGGAAGAAGGAGAAAGGGGGAAATGTTTGGAGTTGCAGCATTTGTCTTCCCACGTCACCCATTATGTGTGATGAAGCTCTGCTTTCCTGAGAATGGCTGAACACCTGCCTGCCCATGGGAAGGGGTGAATGAATTTCTTATTTTGCTTTGCGTGTGTGCACAGCTTTTGCTTTTCCTATAAAACTGTCTTTATCTTAACCCACAAATTGTTTTGCTTTTACCCTTCTGATTCTTTTCCCTATCCCACTGAGTGGGAAATGAGAAGCTGTGTGTGGTGCTTAGTTTCTGGTTAAACCACGACATGCTGCCTCTCTGCTGGGAAAAGTTTATTTCTGCTAAATTTCGTGTATGTTCATGGCATTTGTGCCACTCATAATTTATCCATAAAAGAAGAATTTTGCAGAAGGAGAATATTGCTAGTCAGAAACCAAAAGTTTGGCCCCATCTTTATTCATCTTATTTTGCATCTTCAGTTTAACATTATTACTGGTTAATAGGTGCACCTGAAAATCAAGCTGTATTGTAGTATCTGGTGCGTTATGTTAAATGAATCTTTTCTAGGACAGCAAGTCTCTTTTTTTTCCTAATGAAAGAGAATACCTCATCTTTTCCAATTTTCCTATCAAACACATCCACATCATCTTGAGACACTGCCACATCCAGCTGCATCTATACTCAACTTCAATTATATGAAATTACACAACCTACTCTCAGGTCCTTTAGGTTCTCTTTTGCTGTGTGAGGCACACGCATAGTGCATTTCCTGTGAAGTGCATGATTACAAACTATTCAGTACAAGCCTGTTTTAAGTAAACAGTAAATTAAATATTGTCAGTGCTTTTTCAGACACGCTCTTACGAAAGAAAAAGAACTTGTAGATTTGGGTTCATAAAACTCTAGATTTAAGAAAGGGACAGACATCAACTAGGCATCTTTTTCCTTTTTAACTTCTCTTGACGGGCCCAGTTGTTCAAAAGCTGGTACAAAACACTGTATTCAGATGGCCCTACAAGGAGAATTGGGCTGGTCAATTGCTAAAGGTAGCAAAATTTCTGCTTATTGCTCAAAATTCTCAAAAGCATTCTGTCACTCTCAGGTACAATGCTGCCTGAAAGACTGTTAAGGCTCTGTCTGAGCAACATGCCTTTTTCAACCATGAAAAATTACAGTAAAAATACCTCATTTTATTACTGTTCTGGCAATATTATTTTTTGCTAAGCAAATCAACCTGACTGCAAGGGTTAGGAAAGAAAGAAAATGGTTACTTCCTTAAGAACTGAGGGCTTTTGAGTATTCTGTGGTACCTATCACTCCATTTCTAGTGTGGTCACTACCATTTGAAGAAGTATAAAGTTTTATAGAAACCAGAAGCTATGAATGTGCACTTGAAAAGTCTCCTTTCATCTCTGCCCGTTAACTTATTCCCGAGAGAAGGAAGATCTCTTTTTTTCCAAGTGGTCAAATATTGTTTCCATTTATTCCATAGACATTTCAAAGAGAAAATGTGTTGCTTGTATGCGTTTAGGTCTGCACACAATTTATGATTAAATACAGCAAGTATCATTTTCTCTACTGTATTTTGTTTCTCCTTCTTACAGACAAGTATAGTGAGATGGTCTGGAAAATGATTTAAAAATTTATCTAAGTTATCATTGCTGTATTAAATGGCATATCATATAGTAGATCGTGTTTCCAGTTCCCTTATTACTAGATCTTAATGCAATTTGTAAAAATAAAATAATATTAAGAAAGTAAAATATTTTATTGACTGTTTAAAACAGAGATCCTTTGCAGACTATTAAAAATATTAGGGAAAAAAAGGTTGAAAAATAGTTGCTTTACAAATTAAGAATGCAGAGATCTAAAGCAGTCTGATTTGTTCTTTGAAAATGGATATGAGACTTAACTCAGGAGCACAATATTAATAGATTTGTATAAGTGCACATAAGGCCAATATATTCATTGCTGTAATTTTTTTATGGTTTCATAAATAGTGCTATCACCAACGTTTCAAAGAACTCTGAAAAAAACAGAGCTCATATGTGGTGGCATAAATTTAGTGTATTTTATAGAACACTGTTACTCCAGATATAGCCTACGGGTTGTGACTTTTCATAAAACCTAATGAATGTCTAGATTTGTCAGCTGTTTCAACACAGATGCACTTTGCTGATCTAATGGAAACATTTTGAGCCCAGATCCAAAATATCAATAGCTTTTAGTATCACAAATTAGTTTGGCTATTGGGTGAATTGGGATGTGGTTCTTGATAAAAACAAGCAACTAATTTTGTATGTGTGTTTTATGATAACTACCTCTCTCATGTCTGATTCTGAGGTTTTTTTCCCCTCTCTTTTTTTTTTTTTTTCTTTTCTTTTTTCAGAGTTTTAAGTTGAATGTAGATAGCCACTGTGCTTTAAAAGAAGCCGTGGTAGAGGAAGGACGGCAACTTCTTGAGCTTATTGTATCTCACAAATCAGGTAAATCCTTCTGAAATATTGCAAGTCTTTATGTCTCCAGACTATTAAAGAATGAAGAAGCATTGCTGTAAATTACTGCATATATTCACTTCCTTATGTATTATTAATATTTACATTATCAGATTGACCTTCAAGATTTATAAATGTTTCATATACTGCATACAATGCAGTGATACTTATAAAATGAAATACTGCCTGCAAATAGTCTGTTCATTTTATTTTGGTCTTGCTGTTCAGCTGAGTTTCAATTGAAATCACATCACTGAAAACTTCACACTGACATACATATTCTTTGATGTAGGTGCT
>WEIU01008130.1:1284-15979 GCA_013389925.1 Aegithalos caudatus | reverse complement strand
CTATATAGTAGTTACCAGTTACCAAACTTAGTATTTGTAAGATTTTAAATACAGACTATGCTTATTCAAATTGGTGCCAGAAGTGTAGGGATACTATACACAATAGAAACTTCTGGTTTAGGGTCCATGACTTTTCATCACCATCAATCGTAAGCAGAGTTGTTTCTTAAGTGAAGAATATGCAGGAGAACAATACAATAACTCAATATCTTGGCACACATATGGCTGAAGTGTTTAGAAAAATTCATTATTTCTGCTTCTGGAAACAACAGATATGGTTATGCTGAGTGGGTTTTCTGGTTCTGATGCTAGACAATTCTTAGTATTGGCATTCAGTGCTTCCAAGAGAGTAGTTTGTAGAGTGACTCTTGGCTATGATTTCATGAAAAGTTCTGATGATTGCTTACTATAATTCTACATAGCAATAGTGGTCTTGGAGGAAGAGTCAAGGAGGAAAATGAAACTAAACTTCAGGAAAACACATATATGTAGGAGACAGAATTTGAACTGACAGATCTCATCACTTGCATGATGGAAAGTGCTCCTGGGCCATATAGCTCCTCCTTTAGGAAGCAGGTGGTAGAGCAACACTCGATTTCATACCCCAGTATGTTACCTGTTAAACTAAGCAGACTAGCTCAAAGCTAAGTTTTTAGCCTGGTAGTAATATGATCTTGTAACTCTGAATATTTTGACTCATCCGTGGCCAAATGTTTAACTGCTTAATCAAAATTATAATGTTACAAGTATTCTAAAATCTGGATTTTGTCATGAAAATTGTGGAATCCCTAGCTTAGAGTGATTATATTCAAGTATTGAAAAGGGAGAAATGGAGGCAGGGATTTACTGCAATGTATTGCAAGTAAATTTCTCATATAGATAGGCAATAGCTCCTTCCCCTGTGCTTTTTATCATAGAGATAGGAAACTGAAGCAATGTTTTGTTTGTTTGGTTAGGGCTCTGTTTGTTTGTTTTCATTTGTGCCTACAGGTAAATTTCAAAAAAAGTAGACAAAAAAGAGATCAAACTAAAAATATTTGCAGGTTTTTTCAGTGAATTTTTTAAGTATGTGCAGTACAGCAGTCAGATACCATCTACTTCTTCACACTAAAAGATTAACTAAAAATAAAATACAGCTAATAATATAGCTGTACATTTCAGTTTGCATTAGTTTCAAAAACTAAAAAGAGCATGAGAAGTGTAATAGAAAATTGAAAGATTATACCTAGAGGGTATTTTTATTTTTGCCTTTTTTGAGAAACTACAGGAACAGTGTTGGTGTTAGAAATCTGTAAAGAAATAGGAAAAGGAGGAATTTCAAAGACCCTAGGAAACTTTTCCCTTAGGATTTTTTAAAATACGTTTTCTTAGCACTGTAGCATCTTTAATGAGATCAGTGAAGAGTGGGAGGTGGAAAGGGATGGTCTGAACTCTAGAAATATATTGTCAACATGTGTAGTCAAGAATTCAGATTTTGCTTAGAAAATATTTCATTTTATCGTATGCAAGTTTCATAGTGGCTTATAGTGATTGCCATAGAAGATTTAAGATTGATTTTAAACACTTCTGATACCTAAGCTCTTCTAATATATTGCATCCTCTGTAAAGTCTTAGGAAAACAGGGTGTTCTCTAAGTATTTGATAAAACTATTATTCTATCATTTTTATAAATGAAGAGTTGATGATTGTACTCATTTTAAATTGAAGGATATAAAATTTTGCCTTCTTACTCTATTGAGTAAGAAAAAAATGACACATTCCAACAAGATCTAACTTCATGAGTAGTACATGAGACATACAATACACCTGACCATTCTGAATCTTGAAACACTTAGCTGTGGGGTTTTTTGATGGAAATCTTAAGTAATAATCTTAAATATCTGGAAAATAGGAGGAATGATTTCATATATGTGTGTATTTTTCATTTTTTCACCGTCTGAAGATGTCTGAGACCACTTGTTTTGTAAGTGATCTCTTAAATCAGGTCACTTCTCCATCACAAAAGGACTACTGGAACAGTATTGCTTTAAATAAACAGTAAAGAATGGTATCAAAAACCAGCATGATTTACTTTCTTATCTGTGGCTGTGAGCGTAAATACTTGAATATTACCCTGATCTATTTAATTCATACTTTGGTGGAAAAGTTCATTCCTTTCTGAAGAACCTGCAAATTAGTCTTGTAACTGTTGTCCTTTAAAAGCATACAAATCTTAATAGCATTTGCCCACTGTACACATTCTCCTTCACTGAACATTGTATGGAATGATATTCTAAGTGTCAGTTGCAAATTCTGCTCCCAGCATGCGTTCATACAGTTCATTCATTACTATAACTTTTGAGATCTGGATATTTTTGTTCTGCAAGTAAATGTTTGATTTAAGTTTCATGGGTTGTTTTGGTGACAGTTCAGAATGTAACATCTGCACTTAAAGGCTGGTTTAAAAAAGAATGATGGTATGCTCTGCAAATATACACACACACACATATTTTGTATTTCTGGATGTTTATTTCCAGAATAATTGCATTCTTACTGAAAAACATTTCTTATTTCCCATTCCAGCTTCAGAAAACTAAGCATGTAACTAGTTAAGGCACTGAACTTAATACATAGAACATTGAAATCTGACTTAATTGTTCTAGATAAAAAGCAGTCTTGCAAAGAATGCGTTAACCATAAAATGGGGATGTCAGTGGGTTAATTATAGAAGCCTTCAGAATTTGAAGAGTGCTGGAGACAGAGGTAAAAAACTGTATTTAACAAAGTAAACCAAAAGTCACAAAAATAGTAGGTGACTCAGGAACAGAATCTGATGTGGTTAAACAAACCTTTGTATAAAGGGAAAAAGAAAACCAGTGTAATTTCCTCTTGATATATAATTAAACATCACACACTTCCAGGATCATTTCCCACTCAGTTGCATATAATTTTATAGCTTTTACAATCATTCTAAACACTCTTCAGTACATAGAAAAGTGATATTCATTTAAAAGCTCAAAACTTGGTGAAGCTGTTTAGTATTGCTCACTATTTGGGATTCTGAGAATGCTGCTTTACAGACAGTTTTATAGTCACACTGGTCTCAGACCTGGTGGGTGAACTAAACACCACAGCTCAGAACAATTATATCTTGCTCAGTCTTTTCATACAGAGATGAATTTGTGAAATGGGACACAAGGAGAGCAAAATTTAGGAGAGCAGTCTTTTTTTACTTCAGATTTGTTACTTGTCCTGGCCATCCAGTCAGGCTACTGTGACTACCACATTTTTTAGATTAATACTTTGATGTAAAAGGAATATACAAATGAAGTATTTTGGCATCTTTGTGATTAGTGCAGAGAAATATCATACTTGTGAAGAGATAATTTTCTTTTCCTCAGTGTCTTTTATCAACTCTATATTTCATGAGTGCGGTGCATGGGCTGTAATAAAAGCAGCATACCAGTATTTTTTTTCTGATGTCTTTCATTATTTTAAAACAGGGAAAGTTTATTACTGAAACATTTAAATATTATCAACAGATATCAGAGACCATGATTTCAGAATCTAGTATTTTTACTTATATAACCACTTTGAATACTGTGTTTCTGGTGTCCAATATATGCAATTGGAGTGTACCATGTATTATTGTAGTGGGCAGTGCTTTGAAGTTGTGAAATGGCATATGTAACTGGCCTTCATTCTGTTGTCCTTCTCTTGCTTCTAGTGGAAGGGGAGGGACAACATATGCTAGAAGGATCATTTTTTTTAGCTTGCTGGATTTACTTAAATCACAGCAGAATTTTAAAACTTTACATCTCAAACTGAATTTGTTTATTTAACTTAGTTTCTCTTTCTCTACTTTTCCACATGCGAAAACTCAGGATTGGACTTGTGGATTAAATCCTGGTTCTCATGTTCATAATACTATGTAATAAAATGTTGAATAAATAGCCATTACTTATTGAGTAACAATTTGAAAAAATAATGAAATGGAAATAAGACTTTCATCTCTTATGTACAGACATATGGAAAGGGCTTTTCATCTGGTGATAACACATGCCATTCCGGTCTATCCTCGTCTCACGGCTTAATCAAGTCTTTTTTTTTTTTTTTTGGAAAAGAAATGTACAAGAAAAGTTGGTATTTGTGCTTTAGAAGAAGTAATTTTTTCCTCTAATGTGTCCATAATGAGCCACATTCCCATCTAAATATGAGAGCGTTTTATCTCATGAGTGCAACACCTCCTAGATGAGACATTAAACTGAAGTTCTAACCACCTTTACCCAGGCTTACTTCCAGTATCAGTAATTGCCATCTGCCACCTCGATTCTTTGCAGTTTCAGCTAAATGTGTTCGTCTCTTCTGTTCAGAACAATTGGATAGTCTTGGGCACAGTTAAATAGTTTCCTTTTGCTGGTGAAAACAATACTTTATAATATCCTGCAATCTATTTCTGTGCTGAAAAATATTACAGCAAGTCCACAGTCCACCATTCACTACTTCAAAGATGGTAATAAAGAAGTGCTTTCCTATAATTAGAACAGAAAGTTCTGATATGTTGCCATTGAGGCATAGCCTTACGTTGTTGAATATTTAAAATGCTATCTGTACATAGATCCCATTATTGAGCCTAACAGCTGAACAGTTTAAAAGCATTCATGTGACATTTCAATTCTGAATCTTTGGAAAATTTGGGAGTCTAGACTAAAGATACTGTCAACTCAGTCTAAAGTAAAAATGATGCTGTTAATTCTGCCATACTAGAAAACATTAATTGCAGTTATTATTTTGCTTGACTTCAGGTATTTCAGTACATTATATTAGTCTTGATATGTCAGCTTCTATGGTGGGTATTTCAACCATGTATGAGTTGGCCAATGAGATAAAAAGGGTAGTGGTATTTACAAATTCCTTCTGTAAATCAGTAGACATAATTTTGGTTTTGCAAGGAATAAGCCTGTCTTTTAGTGCTTTTACTGGAGCATGTGAAACATGACTGAGTTCTTTTGATATTAATTGTTATCCAAATATAGGATTGAAAACATTCATTAAGAATTTCAAAGCTAATCAAAACAAGCTGTTTTGATGTAACAATGAAAGGAACATAAAAAGAAAGCAAGAGGAAGGAAAGTTTCTATCTTTTAGCATAGTTAGGGACTTCAAATTCCTCCGTTTTCTAGTTTTTAATACTTTGCTTTTTAAGCTATTTAATTTTAATGTTACAGACATCGTCTAGACTCTGGACATACCTAGCTGTCATGTAACCAAAAGTATCTTCAGGAAGGATTTGAGAGATGACACCATTTACACACAATTTTATAGTTGAGGAGTAAAAGGAAAGAGCAAGATGGTTTAAAATAAGCTTAGAAGCAGAAACTAGCATTGCTAAAAGGAGAGTCTGAGTATGGATTATTGAATGGCACTGACTTATAGCAAGTCTTTGTAGAAGAAACAAGAAGAAAGGGATCTACTGAAGGTTATACAAGATGTGACTGTGGCAACTGAGCAGAAAAGCTTTGTTGACTATAGTACTGTATCAGACTGAGAATTAGGTGAAATATTTTGTGTGATAATTTTAGTAGAGATAGAAAGAAAACAGATTTTTACTGCTGTTTAGTACCTTTCTGGTACAGGGGTTTTTATTGGCAAAACCAGTGCCTTGACAAGAATGTGACTCATGATGAGTCACAAAAAATTCCTTCAGCTAAGCAGAAGCTTTGAAAAACCCAAAGCAAAGCCAAAATAATCATACAATCTCTCATGTACAGAATGCTTCCTTTAAGCTTCTAAATGTATATAATCTTAAATTGATATTTCATGCAGAATAATATTCCTAAAACTGCCAAGATTCTTCTGTCTTGTATTTTATATCTATCCTGGAGTAAAGGAATTATGTAGCTGAACAAGTTCTTGCTTTGTTAAAATACTTTAACTGAGCTAGTAATTTTGTGGTGATTTTATATTTCCTAACAAAATAGGAATTTTTTTGTAATTAGACCATGATCTTTTTACCAAACGCAGGCATAAGCAAACTGAACCTTGGTCAGCTCTTTTACAGGGACTTACTCCTCAACATGCTCTGAGAGAAGCAGGGGTCAGAACTATATTGTTCCTTTTCCAGAGAGAGAATGTTGCATTTCTTATGGCTGTTCATACGGATTTACATAGCTGAGATCTTCCAGGAAAGGCTGTAAATCAAATTATGTCATAGGTAGGCTCCCCTTCTGCCTCTGCAAGTCCATTGTGGATTGTGGTGGTGGTTGGCTGTTTCAGAGGGAAAAGAGGACCCAAGTTCTCCCCAGACGCCTTTCTCCCAGCTGGCTGGAAATTCAGTCTGTCTCACTGAGGCCACTTGGGGTGAATCTAATTCAATGTTTTGAGGGTAAAATGTTGCAGTAGTAGCTAAATTTTTGTTGCATGGTAACGCCTGGCTCAGGATTATGCAGGTGGGTTTGTAAATGTAACACTAGACCACTGCTTTTGGAAGTAATTTTCAGTTGATAGAAGATTTTAAATGTCACATATCTAGGAGAGTTCCAAAAATGTTACTTTTGTTCAAATAGTCATAGTTTTTTTCCAGAATGATTGAATCAAAAGCATCAAAAGTGCACAAAGGCTGTTAGATGTGTTGTCAGGTTCCACATGGTAGATCCAGTTGTTTATTGGAAGCTGTTTCTCTTGAGTTCTTAATTGTATGCTTTTTATTGGGCAGGAGGAAAGATTTTGTGTTTAATTCAGAATCTCCCTTCACAGAAAAAGGAGTAAATCTAAGCAGTCACTCTTTGGACTGCAATAAGACAAGACAAATGAGTAATAGCTCTGTCCTAAACTGCATCTTTTGGGTTACATGAGCCCTGGTAAAACTTCTCTATATCCCAAGTTAACTAAATATTTTTCTAGTTTTTTTAAAGTAATGATGTCCCTAAAGTCTTGGTCAAGCAAATCTGGGTCCTATTTTACCTCAAAGAGATTGTTTTCTCATATATCCATCAATCTCCCTCAAATTCTGTATGGTAGCATTGTTTTCATAGCATCTAAAATAATTTAAATAATTTTTAACATGCCAAATTTCTAAAAAGTAGTGAAGTAGTGAAGATCCTAATTTTTTTTTCATTGAATCTGACAGTAACCTTATCCATGGTTTATTTAGCTCACTACCAAGTTTAAAATTGAGACAGCCACGCTTTAAAAAAAATATTTTTTACAGCTAAATTGTATCAACTATTAAGCACAATATGTTATGAAAGAGAGGTGCTTTTTTAATTAGAACATTATAAAATATACTGCAAGGATATCAAAAGTCGTATTTGAATTGAAGATGTGAATAAGGACTCTCAGGTATCTGTGGTACCTACAATAAGCTTTTACAATTTTTACACCTTGGTGATTCTAAATATTTTATATTGATTACTTTTGGCAACTATTGCCTTTTTAACATCCATCTCTGTTAGTAGAAGCAGTTATGCTTACATAGTTAGCAAAGAAATCATGACTTTTTACTTCAGGAATGAGAAGAGCTACTTTCTATTAAAACATAGATCAAGTTCAGTTTGAAGGATATTTCAAATCTAAATCTCTCCTCTGAGAACAAGTGCAGTCTGAGAACTTGATGAGAACAGATATTTAAACTGGTATATGCCCAAGGGGCTAATTTTATCATAATGCTATTTGAATTTGAACATTATTACCCGGAATTCTGAAAGTATGTTAGGCTGTTGTTACTTCCCCTGTGTAAGGGGACCAACTCTGATGAGTTTTATTTAGGAAAAAAATCCCATTTGAGTTTGGCCTGTATTTGAAAATATGAAAACAAAAGGGCATTGAGTATGTATTCATATGAACACATTTATCTTAAGTGGCATAAACCATGTATTAACCACTAAAGGGCCTTGGTTTCCTATTTTGCCAGTATCTGTCCATTCTGCTCTCTTTACACAATCATATTATTGCATTTTTTTCTTTTATTTTTAATAGAACGTCTTTTCAGAAGTGAATATTGGTGGAAAGTTTCACCTATTCATATCTGCCTATTGTTTCACGTGCTTCTCAGATTTCTAGAAAAATCCATGTTCAATAACAACTTCTAGTAATATGCGTGCACAAATACACAGATTTATTTTACTGAAAAGTCAACATCTCCCAGTCTAAAGCAGAAATTTCTAGAGAAGCCTGTCAGAGCTATTACTTTTCTACTTCTCTATAAGGGTTCAGAATCCCATGAGCTCATTCAAGGTTCTAGACCACAGCAGAAAGTGTTTTTAAAATTTATTTTTGAGTTTTAGTTCAGAAGTTGATGGAAAACACTAAAATAAACTAATAAATTAGCAAGTAAAAGGAAGGAATCCTAGCTGACTAAAAATGTCTTGGTAAAACAAACTTGTTGAATTTAAATACAGTGATAACTAACAAAGCAAGTAAGTTGAAATTCAGATCTTTTCAATTCTGTTTCCTTTCTCATATCTTATTCCTGCTCCCTCTTCCTCCATGCCATCTGTTTCTCTTCAGAGCACTTCAGGATTTCAGCAGGATCACAAGTGAAATATAGTACAGGAGCGTGCTGTGCTAACTCTGGAGAGACTCTCCCAGGGGTCACTGCCATGTCAGCCCCCGATGGCAGTGCAGGGGCAGGAAATCCTGATGCTCCACTGGCATCGTATCTGACTTCTGACAAACATGGTGCTGGGCAGATTGAATGCTAAAGCTTGAATGTGTCTTCTACCCATGTTTGTTTACCAGTCATCACAGTGATAAAGCTTGATCAGATGATGTGGCATAAGAGCTAGGTGTTGGACTTACAAGGTTATCATCTTCTATCTCCACTAGTGTATTTTTTTTTCTAGCTCTGGTAATAGCAATGCAATATCAACTCATGCCTCTCTCATCGTAATTAGATCTGGTAATGCAGGATTTAGTGGAGTAAACTAAGATTGCCTTCTGTACTGAGATGCTTTTTTCTTTTCTTTTCTTTTTGTACCACCATGTTTTGCTTTTGAAAAAACATCATGTTTGAAAATCTAATTTTTCCCTTTTGATATAGTGTCATAGAGATCTTGTGCTTTAAATAGGACAGCTCAATAGGGATGCTGTTGTCAATTGTCATCTCTAAAGATTGTTGCTTTTGTTAACAGCATTCTAACTTTGTTATTTTATTAAACTTATATTACTGGTCTGAAAACAAAAATTACTGCTTTACTCCATTAAAGAGTGACTGGCAGGGCACTCCTCTGATCTTTAAAAAGAAATCTTGCTTTCATTGTGTTTGTGCATTAAATTAATGCTCCTATCTAGAGAATAAACTAACTTCTTATAAATATTACTGTGCTTAATTATCAGTTAGGTATTTGAGTTTTGCTATTCTGGTTGATGTCCAAGAGCGATTAAATGTGTAATAGAGAACAGAAGAAACATTGATGTGAACAAAGATACTATGAGATAAAGCATCTTCATGCTTTTATTCTTGTAAAATTATTTTAATTACTTCTATACTCAACATGATTTTGTGGCATTTCCCATTGGTTTTTTCCACTTCACTTCTTATTTTAATCTTTCAGAACATCTAGCAATGATTAACTTGTAGTATCTTTCAGTTACAGTCTCAGCTGTGTACTTTAAGCATCTATTCTTCACTAGGGTGGTCACAAAAGAGAAATCAGGTAAAACAATGGATTAAAAATCTATTTGGACATTCTGCATTTTCAAACTGACTTTTTCTTAAATGTCTTGTGGCATAATATACTTAACTACACTTAAACTTTAAATGCAAAGTGATTTTACAGATTTTGCTAGTTTTTTAAACCAGTCTATCAGAAGGCAACAGAATATGGTTCTGATCTGACTTCTTTATGTGTATCTATCTACATTGGGAAAAAATAAAGAAATTTTTCACTAGAAAATATAGACTAACAGTAGAAATATAGACTAACATTAAAAGCCTGAAAGATGCTTTTGTTAAAAGCATATGTACATTTTTATGTCAGGTCTAGTAACTTTTTGGGTATTTTTTTTAAAGTATTTTGCCTGGATTTTTATTTGAGCCTCTCTTAAAGTATCTCAGATGTTTTAAGATGCTCATTTATTGATAATTATACTTGCCCAAAGTAGTGTAACTAATGTGGGAGGTACAATGGGGACTGCATCACATTTAGCAATTTAAACTTGTTCCTTAAACACCTGGAAGTAACTGCAACAAGAATATATGTGGTAGTAGTGTATTTTGCCATATCCCATGGGCAGCTGTTAATGTTAATTACAGTTAACCTAAGATGGCTTTAAATACAAAATGGGTTTTCTGACCAGAAGACAGGTGGTATGCCATATTCTTTTATAATCGCTCCATAGCATGCTTTATGAACCATCATGACGCCAGAGAGAAAGAATAGCTCATCTGGGCATGTAAACTTCATTTCTTCATCCTATTTTTCCTCTTTGCAGTCATGTTATAGAAAGGAGACAGGCATTTAGCACAGAATGCCTTAATCCTTGAGTTCATGAGCCCTAAGAAAATCACAAGTATGGTTGATGCTGAGAGTCTGTAGAGTCTGTAGTCTCATCCTTTACAAAATGAAGATAAATGTTGAGAAAAGAGAAAATTGCAAAGGAAAAAGTTCAGATCTGATTAATAGTTCAGCACCGTGCGTTCTGAAATACTCTGACTTAAAGCTATGGTGCACAACAGAAGTTCAGAATGGTGCATTTATGATTGCTTACATTCAAGGATCATCATTTCAGTTTGGAGGAAGGGGACAAGAAGGTGGCAGAGGTCAGGTCAGCTTGTCTTTTCTGTCCTTGCTGTTGATTTGGCAGAATTTCCTGGAGACTACAAGGTTATGGAGTACTTGTATTACTTTATACACGCAGCCCTTCCTATCTTAGATTTGAGGTGCAAGCAGTTAGAGTATTGCATAACAATCAGGTACTACTAGAACTGCAAAATATAAAGAGGGATGCAAAAAATAAGGTAAATTTAGCTTTTAAAAATTCTTTGTGTAGTAAGATGAAACAGCCCTAAAACAAGGAACAGATCTATGTGCTCATTTTTTTCTAAATATGACAGTTAATGGGTTATTTTGCAAATCTGTGGATTTTTGATATTAAATAGTCAAGAACAATAAGGTTTAAAAGTTCATGCTTTTCTAATATAATAAAATGTTTTTAGACATTGTGCAGGAAATATATTAAGGAAATAAACAGAATAAATTTAAGTTCATCTTTTTGCTAGTTCATTTATTTGGGCATTGATTCTTGCTCTTCAGTATAGGTGCTTTATGGAGCATCCATGTTTATCTCAGTAGACTTAATCCTGACATGTATTGCCACAAAAGCTTTTGTTTTTAAAGTATCAGCTAATTGAAATAAATCTAAAATTAAACATGAAAAATGTTGATTTCCAATTCAGTGAATCCTTGCAATATTATAATAAGTTTGGTTTTAATTCCGGAAAAACATATTAAAATTAACTTTTCTCCCATTTACGCAATGCGTATAACTAAACTTCCTTCCTACTGTGAGACAGTTTCATTTATTGTTATTTGTAAACAGCTTAGTAAAGATGCATAGTGGATTGGTCTAGAAACTCCTTGAACAGTTTCTTTTGAAATAACACTACATACGTTAAGCTCAATTACACATCCAAACAGCCACAACACACTTTTGGTAATTTATTCATTGATTTAACATAGTACCCAGAAGAGTCATGCCTGCTGTCAATTTTGTAATATATTATGTTTTAAATATACTCATGCTCACCCATGCACGCCATTAAGGTGTGCATAAACCTGTGTTTTTCTCTCTTGACAGCTATAAATGTTTGTTATTATTACACAAAACATATGTTCATGTTGTTTTTGTCTAAATTATTCTATCTGGGGCTATAAAGTTTTAATGTTATTAGTTGCCCTTAGAATTTTAATGTTTCACTGCTGTAACCTTCTTAGGATTTCTCTGCAATTAAATAGAAACTATTTCACTACAGCCTGGAAGAACAATATATTTTATACAAATAAAAAAATCCTTCTTGCTCCAATTTCTTCCATTGTAGTAAACTGTCTAGCTGACAAGGCTCTATACACTGCAGTCCTACCTGTAGTATTTTCCAGAACTGAATAGAATATTATACTTTCCTGTGGTGTTCTAATTAATAAAAGAACTTAGCTTTAGTCATTTAAGATAGAAGGCAAATCATAAGCAGTTTGCTTTGAAAGCCCTCTCCCTGTTATTTTCGGATGTCCCCTTATTCAGGATATACAGAGGAACCTCAATCACTATAACTCTTATAATATGAAAAAAGCTGAGGCTTTAGGAGATGGAGTATTAATGTGAAAAAATAATTTGGAGAAATTTCTACTCTGTTTTCTTCTCAATAGCAGCAGTGTTGGCAATAGGAAAAAGCTTCTCTCCACCTTTCAGTTTTAGAGACCTTTTTTTCTAAGGGAAGAGAACAGATGGGAATTCATCCAGGACATTAAAAGATATTTATTGCTTTCAAATAAGGAAAGGCCTCACTTAGGCTATTCTTTTCTGCACACTGGGTTAAGGCATTATATGGACTTACATATTTTCTTGTGTTTTGGGCCAAAATAGAGGAAGTAATGTACAATTGGGCCATGCAGTCTTTAAAAGCAGACTTTTTTTTTCTTATCTCTAGGTGTAGCACACTGATATTTCTACTAGATTCTTCAGGCTTTATTCCACAATATGACCACTATTCATGTTGTGACCACTATTCATTTGAAGAGGTACAACAATGGTCAGAACATTCAAAATAAACTGATATGAAGATGGTCACTCTCTTAAATTGGTTAGCCAAGATTTGTTTTAGGAAAATGAACTAAGATATTTTAAAATGAATTTGTGCAAAGTGCAAAATACAAAATGAGATACTTTAGCCTGAGAATTTAAATTGGAAGGTGTTTCATGAATCTTACCTTAAAAACGGAGGAAGAGGACATGCTTAATGGCATTAGTAATTATTAATGCTTAGTATTTTTGAAGTACAGCATATGTAAATATCATAATGCCTTTTGAAAAAAGGTAACTTTCACCTTTTTTTCTGGAGAAAAGAACGGAGGCAGAGAGGGAGAAGAGCCTTCCCCACAGCTACAGGGTGTTGTTAGGCCAGCTGGAATTAGAATTCAGCAGTTTCATCTTCCAGACTTGTGTTGAGCTCATTGAACCAGTAATTCACACTTCTACAGTAACATTGTTTAACACTTAATGCTTCCAGGACTCTACCAAAAAGATTTCTTTCTTTTTGAAATTTAATTCTGTCCCCCCAAATTTAATTTGTCTTGCCCGTTTTCCTTGCTCTTCTTTATTTGTTCTTCCATTCATTTTTTCCTTTGGCTTCCAATATGCTCCAGAATATTTCTGTCTTTTTATTATTAATTCCTTTTTTCCTTCTTTTTCCACATGCCATTTAAAGAATTGTTTCTTTTCATCCCCAAGAACATTTCTTGGTTTTGTTCCTCATTATCCCTCGGTATCACAAACCTGCCTTCAGAACTGCTCTGTTTTACAGGGCTACAGTTGCAGCTCACAAACATTATTTCATAGCACCTTAATTTTCAAGATTTTAATTATATCTCAAGTTTTGCCAATTATATTGTGAACTTCTGCATTGGAAAGAATAAGACCACAGCCTTCTATACCCAGAACTGAAAAGCCTACAATAGAAAAAAATGTACCGTTTGTTGAAGAGTAGAGATAACAGGGTGAAAGCAGTATGTCAAGGTACTTGGTTAAACAATAATCTTTTACAGAGCCCTCATTACTGCTAAATAATTGCCTGTGTTGGGAGAAAGGTTTCTATGTGAAGAGAGGTTCAAGAAGGTCAGTTATCTAGTGGTAATGACCGTAGCGGTCATTAAAGGGTATTAATGTTATTAAGAACAGAACTTTAACTTTTTATTGAAGTTTTTATTTAAATTATATTAACTTTGATTCAACTTTTAATTGAGGTGCAACCATCCAAATTCTATAGTCAGGAACCAAGAAGTAATGAACATAAAATTACATGTTCTTCTGATAGGCTGATGGGTCTTTAATATATTATAATTTCAGGAGTCTCTACAGAGCAGTTATTAGTATAAAACTATTCAGAGGTATTCTATTAGAATTAGGGCTGGGTGACTGACTCCGGAAAAAATCCCATCTTGACCCATAGAAAATGTAGACAGTATATTTTCTGAATCAAAAATAACTTCTTTTCATATATATAGTTGCATGCAATCTCAAAACACTTTATAAGTTAAAGCAGCCCTCTGGTGCCTAAAATAATCTGGTTTATAAATCTGATGCATGGTGGCATCAGCACTGATTTCATTCTGAGTTGAATTTGTAGTTCCATACTAAGTTCAATGCTTATTCTACAGAGAATCTCATGCTGGAAGTAGGTAGGGACAGTATTACTGTTGTCCTTCCAGACACTACAAGAACCAGGGTTTGGCAGGGGCTCCCAGGAGCCTGAAACACGAGCTGCTATGTGAAAGGACTGAGCTAGTCCTGAGTAGCCCTCCTGGTCCAACTTCTTTTGATGACTTTTTCTCTAGGACACTTCAGGAATATGCTACTGAGTAAGTCTAAAGGGTTGAAACACCAGAGAAGAGATGTGAGACTGGAAAATTAGCTCTTAGGGATCCAGAGGAATATCACTTGTCATATCACCTTCTCCTCTTGCAACAGAATTTTTTGTCCTTTCCGTTCAAGCCTGAGGATA
>WEIU01008124.1:2608-20539 GCA_013389925.1 Aegithalos caudatus | reverse complement strand
CTCTAAATGTTACTGTTGCAATACTTCTGCTGAAATACTTCTGCTAAATATATTCATTTGGCTTTGCTGAGTGTGTTAGCCCGAAGTCCCTGCAAATAGATAATGCTTTGCTGTTTTGTTTGCTGTATCTTGGGTAGACATGGAAACTCATTAAAAGTTCTTCTCTGGGTTTTTGGTGGTTTTTTTTTTGTTGGTGTTTTTTTTGAGTTAAACTTTCATTAGAGTATGTTCCTTCTGCTAAAAGTCTTTTTGATATTTACTTTTTCAGACTTCATAAATGGTTGCTAGATTTCTTGTTTTTAATAGAAGAAAAATCAAGGTTCCTCATGTGAATCAGCTGTAAACTTTTCTAACAATGACATTGACCTGATGGTTAATTTGACAGTGTTTTAATGAGACAGAAGTTTACAGTTGTCAGTTACTTGGCATACTTGCCTTGATTGTCTGCTTGATGTATGTATGCTTGCTTTGTGGCAGTTCAATTTGACACTAACAACTGACCTTTTCAATTTTGAATTGACATAACATTTCTGTTACTAGAAGACTGAATACATAAAAGGCCTCAGTAGGGTGATTTTTGTATTTTTAGTGAAAGCTTTATCTATCTATTTTTTGCATTTGTTGAAAGCAAAAGATGCTCTATCTTTCATAAAATCCAAAATTCTGGAAAACATACTTAATTGATCTTGGTTCAAGACAAGATTAGTAGTCTTCTTCTGAGAATATAACTACAGCCAGGAGTAATATCAAGTTTCTGGTTATGTTAAAATAAATGTAGTTTAACATCTTAAACCTAAAATGCATACAGGGCAATCTGCTACCTTGTATATTTATGATGACAACTGAAAAATCCAGTGCTTTGCTTGTTCAAGTCATGGAGGCAGGAAATACAGCTTTTCTGGCAGAATCCATTTTGATATATAAGAAAATTATGAAAGAACAACAACAGCTGGTTTGTTGCCTACTTCTTATTCTTCTAGTAGAAACAAACGAGTGCTTATCCTCTCTAATCATCAACTTTCACCACTGCTTCTCAAGCAGGTGGTTAAACTAACAGAAGAGTGTTATTCTTCTGTGCAGATCTAGTTGCAGATGACAGCTTCTTCTAATTTTCCAGTTAGGACTGAGAAGGGATATAATAGTGAATAAAAGGTGCACTTTTTCCTTTCCTGGTTAAGTTCCTGAAAAATAAATACCACTTATCCCTGTGGAAACGTGCAGGTTCATGCATATCCTAGGAGAAGCATTTTTGTGACAAAAGATCCTAGATATTCATCATTAGCCTTATCCTCCCGGTATTTTCAATTGGGAATACTATTTAATCTTTATCACTTAATAATATGAGGATGTGAGATGACTGTGACATTTTGGTTTGCTGAATAACTTGATGACTCAGTTGCTCTGTGCTAATGAGGGCCTTTCCATAACTGCTTATGTAATAGGGTCAATCAGAACAAAGCTTACCTTACCTAAATGTCAAGACTGAACAAACTAATTTCAAACTATTGTGATCTTGTGTGATTTAAGTATTTTATGCTAACTGCTAGGTATTGAATTAATTTCACTTGGAGCATGATTTTAATGTTATCTACTATCAGGTTCCTGCTGTTGCCTTTATCATTAGTCCTTTCAAAACTTTTTAAAATTAGATTTAAAAAGATTTTGTGATCAAATTTACTCAAATCTAGCTGTGCAAGCAATGTGCCTTGCTTAGACTTGTTTTTCCTTCCTCTTTTTCTCAGTCTGCTTTTTGTAAGCTTGTTTGGGAGTTTCATTATTACTTTGTATTCCTACACAAATAAATAGTTTGCTAATATTATCCAACTCATCTTTGTCTTGTTTGTTCCAGGAAGGATAAAGTATGTTCTTATTATGAACTGCAATTGAATTCCCAGTTGATCAAATTTGACTAGAAGTACTAGAATAGCAGTACATCTTACTTGCTATTTCTTGCTTTTCATTGTTGTATCCTGGCTCTGTTTGAATACATAAGTGCACATGTACTGTGTCTATTTGGTAAATTAAAAGAAATTTTTTTTGAAACAATTGCATCTGTAGACATCCTTTCATTGAAATTGCCCTGCTATCTCAAAGATAGAACTGTAGTTTGCTCTTGATCAGGATTTTCATAGTATTACTTTTTCAATCTCTGATTGACTCTTCACTGATAGTTTAAATCAGCTGTGATAAATGCTGTTTCCTTGCTTAACAGTCCATTCATATACTGTTCTGCAGGAAAACATACTGTCTTTTAAACTGCTGATAACAATGACAAAGGTACTAAATTGTATATAATCAAACAACATGGAGCTGAAATGTGAATGTAAACTTGTAGAAGTGTACTTTAGTACTGACTGTATGGTAGTGAAGTCTACAATCATTGAAATGCCTCACTCGTTAACAGGAGAGCAGGTGTTGGTGGCAGCTGTCAATGTACTGAATTACTGGCTTTGAATAGCACAACTAATTGAATCCAGAAAATGCAATTGAATGAAAGATTTTGTACTCCAGAGAGATGAATTGGAGATGGTATAGCTTGTTTCAACTAAATAAGATCAAAATTAGGAGAAGTTAAAATTTTCATCTTGACTGCTGAGGGGGAAGACAAATACTCATAAAGTGGAATCATACCAAAACAAACACAAAAAGCTTTAAGAATAAACCCATAGCCATATAATAAGACAATATATTGTGTAAGGTTTTATTGCAGAAAGTGTAACTGGTTTGGTTGTTTGCATTTTAAACCACTTCTTGCATCCAAATTTTTCTGTTGTGACATTGTAACTTGCACAGTTTGTGGGCCTAAAAATACACCTGGTATTCAAAGCCAAGAATTTAATTTTTAGTCTAAGTGAAGTCTTAGTGGTCTAATAAAATTGCCCTCAGTAGTGCTAACACTTCTCCACTCCCATCCCATGCCTATACTTTTCTATGCTGCTTTTCATTTATGATCGTATTCTATTCACCAGTTACAGAAATGTATGTAATGGTAAACTTTATGCCAGAGACTTGTACAAGGCTAAGAAAACTGTACAGCTACTGGAGTGATAGTGATTCTGTTACTAGACAAATCCTGTTGCAACTAAATAAGCCAAAATGGAGCTCCAGACAGGCAAGCTAAGTCTCAAGCCTGAGAGGTCTGGAACCATGTGTTGTTAGCTTCATACAAAACCTGTAGCCTGTGTGTCCAGAACAAGACTGTAGAGGACTACAGTCAAATATTCAATATGAGGAGCTTTTTCTGTATTCAGAAGTACTTGCTTGTGCACCAGAACCTCTCTTCTGTGTTGGGTGCTGTTGAGAGAATTCCTGGAAGATTTTATTCAGTCTGCTTTTGAAAAGTGGACTGGGCACCTTAGCTGGTCTCACGATTTTTCTTATTGTACTGTCAGAGTTTGGATGTAAGAGAATTATATTATTTGTATTTATCTTCTATTACTCTTTGGTTCTTGTAGCTTCCTTTGCTGGAGTTAGCACCTGTCTTTGTTACCTAGTGTAAAGTGGTGCTTTGGCAGTAATGCATATATTAGAGTAACTCTTAGGAAAAAGTACTTGCACAGAAATAGGCTTCAAGAGTAATACAGAGGTTTTGTTTGAATTTGAAGAAAATAATTGATAAGTTAACGAAGTCCTATTTTCCCCATAGTTTCTAAACTACTGTAGACGTGTACAGAAGCAAATTGTATAAAATAAGGAGAATAACATTTCAGGGAGGAGAAGTATCATAAAAATTGTTCTGACAGGCACTACAGAGATGAAAAATCCACTGTGACAGTTAAAAGTTCAAATTGTTATCAATTTAGCAGCTTTATAAGAAAAGAATAACCAAGGGTTGGTTCTTTTTTATAACTTCAAAGAAGCCCCAAATCAGGAAGATCTTTCTCCAGGAAACATACTTTATTTAAGGCAAAACAGTCAATGTTGTGGTATTGTTAGCTATATTCCTATTTAACTGAATTCTTTTAAAACTGAGTGCCACTAATATAATCCCCATACATTTCTGAAAGAAAACACACCATAGGTGTATTGCTCTTTGATACATGAGGTTATGTATTTTTACTCATTGAGTGTTGATCTAATTGCCCTCACTGTAAAAAGAATATGGAGAAAGGACAGGAACAGGCTTCATTGCCTTGCCAAGTCTGTTAAAGCCTTTGATAACAAAACATACAAAGGTAGACTTTCAGTGAGGCAGGGGGAAAACATTAGGAAACATTACTTCAACAGAATTTAATACAGCGACATAGTTTTTGACCATAGACATGTTTTTAAGAACAAATGTTTAAACATCAAAGTCAATATTATTTAATACTGGTAGAATTTTTGATTTTGTTTACTTAGCATGGTGTTTTCTACATTTTTCTGAATTGTTTTGATATTTTGCAAACTTGTTTAAATTTTTGGAGTCTAGACATAGGTTGGAGGTTTTTTGCCTGCTCCTTGGGCCTTTCAAACGCCTTTTGTTGATTAATGAAATAGAACTTTGTTTTGCAAAGCCATTTATTTATACTATTTATTCATATTACATTTTTCGTATTACTCATTAATTTTGTTCTCAACTATACAAAATATATTTCTACTATAGAAAAAGTCAAGCTTGCCAATCTGTGATTGTCCAGATCTTCCTGAAAGTAGCCTTTTAAATGACAGTATAATTTCTGCCTTCTTTGTTTTCTTCAGTGTCAAGATACATTTCAGTATAAACTTGGATGTAATAGCAAGTAATTTTGTCCTCAACTGTTTTTAAGCTTTGAATTTTGAAGAGTGAATGCTCTTTTGTTACTTCTCATCTTGACTTGGTTCTCTGAGTTCTTCTGCCACCCTTGAAATGTTTGGTCTCTGTTCTACTTTGCAATCTCCTTTCACACACCACTATGACAAAGTGTTGCTGTTTGTGTTCTCTGTTTTCTTTGGGCACTCTTTTACACCATGGTCTTTTACTGACCCTACAGATTCTGGTTTTGTCTTCCTTTTGTTATCTCTGAGGAGTTATGTACTAATCATAGATGCTTTTTGCAAATTGTCCTTCAAAGTTCTCTGTCTCTGTTAATATGTTTCCACATTTGATCAGTTAGTTTTGATTCCTCCCCCCTTCTACTTGCGTTGTATTATTTTGGGTCTTGCAACTTGAGTATTGTCTAACACTTGAGTAAGTTACTGAAGCCTATCTTAACACCTATGCAGTTGATTTAAATAATCACTTTGAGTCCTGTATGCAGTTTTGGGTGCCACAACATAAGGACATAAGACTGTTAGAATGTGTCCAAAGGAGGGAAGTGAGGATGGTGAAGGTCCTTGAGGGGAAGCCCTATGAGGAGCAGATGAGGTTGCTTGGTCTGTTCACCCTGGAGAAGAGGACACTGAGAGGAGACCTCATAGTAATCTGCAACTTCCTTGTGGGGGGAAGAGGAGGGACAGGCACTTAGCTGTTCTCTGTGGTGACAGTGACAGAAGCCAAGGGAATGGCCTGAAGCTGTGTCAGAGGATATTTAAATTAGATATTAGGACTGGGTATCAATTTTTCACCCAGCGGGCAGTTGGGCACTGGAGCAGCTCCCCATGGAAATGGTCACAGCACCAAGCCTGTCTGAGGTCAAGAAGCCTTTGGACGATGCACTCAGGCACAAGGTGGGACATCCTGGGAGTTGGACTTGATGATCCTTTTGAATCCCTTCCCACTCAGGATATTCTATGATTTTATATATTTACTTTAGTGTGATTTTCCTTATTTATGTCCACAAAATAATAACAATAGTTTTCTTTTTTATTATTATAGAAATCTATATATTTGCATGTACTGAATTTTGTAGAAATTTTGAGGGAATAGAAATTAATTTCAGTTCTTCCTTCAAGTAAGAAGGAGCAAAACTTGTACCTTCCTTCTATTACTGTTTTGAAGTTATTGCTGATGTAAGGTATGTAGTATAACAGAGTAATAATAAGAACAGATGCCGTTGTGGCAGCTTTTATCCAGGAGAGGTGTTGGATCGCGTAGTACAGTGGTTCCAACCATGACATCCTCCCTTGTGCATTCTTATCCTTTCTGACATCTCCAGAAGTTGAAAAGGTGGTCCCAAATCCTAGAGCAGAGTTGTGGGGCCCTCGAGGTTCTCTTTTCAAGTGACTCCAAATACCATCATTTATGGATTGGGTGGAGAATGCTTCATCCTTAATTGGGTCCTTCTAGCCCTTGGTCCCTGCTGTAGCTCACAGTCTACTTGATTTTCTCAGCAGATTCACATTAACGGATTGTTTACATTGGTTACACCTCTGTTCTCATAACTAAGCTCTTCCAGAGTGTCAGCCAGCTAAGTTCTTCTACCTAGAATAACACTGCAGTCAAACAGGCCTAAATTATGCTAATTGCCATTCACCTCCATAACAGTTCAGCTGAAGTAATATATAAAGCTACTCTCATGTTTACATAGTTTGCAGAAGGATAAAGGTGGGGCAATGCTTATGGGTTGTGCTGTTATGTAATCTTTCCTTCTGGAAACCTAAGGGGTGCTATTATTTCTCACAGTCTATATCAATGTAGCTTGTACGTCTAGTTGTTCTTGTAACCATATGTAAACTTCAGAATTTGAAATTATGCATACCTTGAAGATGATTGGAATAGAATCTTTCTAGTATCACCTTTTGCCAATGGCATAACACATCATCATTTTTTTAGACTATAAAAGGCTTTACATCAGAGTATTTGAACCAGATTGCTTTCATTGTTTACATAGTATGTAAGGTCCAAATAGAATTCTAGTGATCTGGTGCTTTTAAAAAGCCCTTAAAGTGCTGGGATTACTTGAATTAAGTATTTTTTGTAAATTGAAGGAAAATGTGCACGCAATAAAGAGGGTAAAGGAAATAATGGCTGCTTACATCTGTATTAGAGATAAACAATAAGTTGCCATTGTTCTAAAGGCTTGTGAATCTGGACAGTGGATTCATGCTGCTCCTGTCCATGGGTTTTCAAGATGAGTCTCCTGATTTTTCAGAAGAGGGACTACTTGTTGGCCTGATTCTTTCTTTTGAGCTGAAGGAGTGATTCTCATGAATTATTCTGTAATGTTCAGTATGTTTAAAGAATGACTATTTCAAAAAGAAGTGGAAAAGACTTCATTCTGTTCTTCAGGCTCAGTTTAATTTAATCAGCATTAAAATATATATATATGCTTCACTGTACACAGACTGTATTATGTCACTAACTCATATATATGTATAGATAAATGTATATTTGCAATGATTTTTATATGTTGATTGTCATGCTTTATCTACGAAAGTTCATTGGCTAAAGGAACTTGATATTTGTATAAAATGACAAAATTCTATGGAGTGAGAAAATATTTTGCTTTTATGGAAATTTGTGAACTAGAGTTTGATATTTATAGCTCAAGGCTGATCAGGAATTTAAGTAGCTTAGTTGTAAGATTACAGTAGTTTTATAATTAGAAATTATGTAATGCCTAATTATTAGTTTGTTGTATCTTTTTGACTGTTATGCATGTTGAAATTTAATAAATAAGATAGTTTACTTTTTACTCTATTACAGGTAGCTTGCATGCAGCTCATCAATGCTCTCGTTACATCTCCTGATGACTTGGATTTTAGGCTTCACATCAGAAATGAATTTATGCGCAATGGATTGAAAGAGATATTGCCAGTAAGCATCTTGTCATCTCTCTTTGCATTACTATTTAAATTTTTAAATTATTTGAGCCTGAGAGGGGGAATGGGTGAACAAGTTCTAATAAATTATTCTCAAAGGCATTTTATTAAGTTTGGGAAAGAGCAGTCAGATACGAAAATCAGCCTTAAAAATGAAAAGATGAAATGTGCTCTCTGAGCTTTATTCTGATTCCTCAGCATTTTATGGCTTTATTTAAGAACATGTGACACACTGTTGTGCAAAAATTTTAAGCCAGCCTGAAGTTATGTTTACCTTTTGAATATTTAACTTAATTCATGTGTTCTTGTAATTTTAAACATCTAATTAACATGGACTTATGGAATTTATTTAAAATATATATTAATTTACATATGGAAATGCTAATTTTGAAAGCCTTTGCACTGTTTCTTCTTTGCAGCAACTACAATGGATAAAGAATGAAGCACTAGATATTCAGCTGAAAGTGTTCAATGAGCATAAAGAAGAAGACATGATAGAATTCTCTCATCGTTTAGAAGATATTAGATCTGAACTAGAATATCCTTTTGAGGGCCGATATGATCTTTGCCTGTGTCAGAAATAGTGTGGCCAGCAGGAGCAGGACACTGATCATTCCCCTGTTCTGGGCACTGGTGAGGCCACACCTTCAACCTGTGCTAAGTTTTGGGCTTCTCACCCACAAGAAACACATGGAGGGGCTGGAACATGTTCAGAGAAGGGTCTGGAGCAGAATTCCAATGAGGAGCAGCTGAGAGAGCTGGGGTTATTCTGGGGAAGGATGGGAGAGGGGCCTTGTTGCTGTCAATGACTACCTGAAAGGAAGTTATAGTGAGGAGGGGTCAGTCACTTCTCCCAAGTAACAAGTGACTGAATGAGAGGAAAGGGCTTCAAGGTGTGCTGTGTGAGGTTTAGACTGGGTAACAGGAAGAATTTCTTAGAGGAAGGGGTGTCAAGAACTGGAATAGGCTGCCCAGGGAGGTGGTAGAGTCCACATTCCTGGAGATATGGAAAAGATTTGTAGATGAGTCTTGGCTCAATGGTGGACTTGGCGGTGCTTGGTTAATAGTTGGACTTGATCATCTTAGAAGTCTATTCCAATATAAATGATTCCATGATATCCATGATATCAGTAGGACTAACATGAACAAAATAAAGATATAATGGATATTTTTTCTGCTACAATTTCTGTTTAAAGAAGTTATCAGTAAACATTTGACTGAAGTTTTTGATTCTTTGTTATTCTCCTTAACACTTTCACTGAAGTAAATGATGTTTATAACATGGTGTGGAATACAGTTAAGGACACTAGTGCTGAAGGATATTTTCTTTCTATTCTCCAACATCTTTTGCTGATAAGAAATGATTATTTTATCCGGTATGTTTAATGCTGTATTAAATATTAATTATGGGTTTTTATTATTATTCAGTCATTAATGGAATATTTCTTCCATAAATTTAATAATAGGTCTTTCTGTGTGGATTGTAATTTGTGAGCTCACTTTTAAAAGAATCAACTTGGAATCAATAATGCCATCCATATGTTTTTGTCTCTGCTGCTTAGTGTATAATTTTATTTTATAAATATAGAAAACTATTTTTGTTAAGAGCTGATCCTTATTGATTTCAAGTATAAGTGCTCAGGAGAGATGTCTTAATCGGTTATAAATCATGGTAGTAGTATTATAATTCTGTGGTGTATTTGGGTCAAAGGACAAAACCAAGTATGCAAAGAAGTGCACTTTATACAGAAATCTGAACGTACGCCTAATTTAGAATAACTTTTCTGTTGGAATTGAGTATTTTCAGTACACATTATAGGTCAGTGTAGACATGTTTGTGTCTCCTGGAAAATTCATCAGATAAATTACAGGGAAACAGTTAATAAAATTTTAGGTGTTTCAAGCTGACAAATTCTTACCTTCCACAACTGTTGTGTTGTCTGAGGAAACACTGGAGGAGCAAGGTGTGAACTGAACAGGGGCCATCTGTTTTCTGCACAACGTTCTACATAACCTTGCATTTCAGGCAAGGTCTAGCACAGATGTACATTTAAAGGTTAAGGGTGCTTGCCTGCTATGGGTACATCTGTGCTAGACCTCTTGCACCTGAAAAGGTTTGAATTCACAGCTTGCATGTTCTGGGCAAGTGACCCAGCTGTCATACCCCCTGGCATTTTAGAACAAGGTGTTTTTCATTCCTTGTACTGAAGCAGGGCTGCAATGAACTTGTACTCATGAAAGTCACAAAACTAGTGGAATCAAGCTGAAGGAAGAACCTTCTCTTTACTGAGAAGAAGCAGGAGGTGTCTTTCCTTCCTATATTTCCATATGGAGGGAGATGTAGCTTTAATAATACAACAATTATTTATCTTTAGGGCCACTTTTTTCAGGCTTTTTAAAACTCTTTTTGTGTAATAAACTGCCCAACATGATTTTCCTTTGAAACTTTTACCTTTCTATGTAAACAAATCAGCCCAAAGCTTTTGACCTTATTTGTTCATATACAAGATTTTAAGTATAGATTGATAAATAAATATGCTGTAAAATAGCTCATCTCTGTCTTTAGTCCACAGTATTTCAAATTAATTGAAGAGTGTGTGTCACAGATAGTGTTACATCGAAATGGAACAGACCCAGATTTCACGTATCGTAAGAGATTAGATATAAATTTCAGCCACTTACTAGGTAAGTACTATGTTTGGAAATGATACCAGCATTATACTTCCTTATATGAAACTGAATAGGTGATTAAGAATCTTATGTTCCCTGTGTATGTGTAAGTGTGCTTGTTGCTTTTTTTCAAGATGTTTGTGTAGATAAAGCAAGATTAGAAGAATGTGAAGAGAGGGCTTCTGAACTTTCCAGAAAAGTAAGTAATTTTTACATCATGTAATCATAAGATGGATGTGGGATTGCTTAATAGATTAATGAATGCTGTAACTGGAGTGTAGCATAGTTTTTAACTTCAACTTACTATTAGTTCTATGTTAAAGTGGGAATTGGAATGTTCCTTGTAGACTAGGAAGCCAAGTGGTGTAAAGCAGTTACCCTTAATTGAGAATCTTCCTATTATTTAAGTTTTCGTTTACAACTCTTCCAAAAACAAACTGAATGCTTTATTTCAACAGTTGTCAGTTTCCCTAACAAAATAAACAGTGGGAGAATAAAAACAGACTCCTTCATATTTACAGACTATATTACCATACATCCCTGGCTTTTAAGCTACTCTGTGTAATACTAACTTAATATACAATAAGTCTTTATGCCATTATAGTAAAGACCTGTAGTGGTGATACAGGTGATGTGACTCAACAGACACATGGAAGTTGGAATAGCAGATGTGTCCTTGGTATTGTTAATCTGTGAGTTTTAAGAAGCACAAAAGGAAAAGGTGGAATTTAAAAAAACTATGCAGAACTGACTGGTACCAACAATTTTCTTTTTTATTTCTCTTTTCTTAGTTTGAAAAAGATTTTGTAGTTCATCAGGAGACCCAGGCCCTGCTGCAAAAAAAAGAGGAGAGAATCAGTGAACTTGAAGCAGAATTACAGGCCTTTAAATCACAGGTAAAAGACAGTAGAAATGAATCTATGAAATAATGTTCTTGAAAGGGACTTCATTTTGCATCTTCTTCAGATTCTGATAGAACAGTTGAGGGTTTTTTCAAAGAATCTTTGTTATTGATTTTTATTGAGTGTTAGTTTCCTTTATTTCTGTTTTATACAAATACTTGTAATGTGACATTAATTAGCTATGAGTTCCCAGATGATCCTTTCATGCCTGAGATCAGTTAATTAAACTAGTTTCTTAGGTTTCATTTGGATTTTGCTTTCAGAGTCACAGATTTCCAAAGTAATTAACCACAGAGTAATAAGTCCTACGCTTTTAGATTAGCATTCATCATTGTGATCTTTATCCCTCCACAGGAAATTGCTTATTGTGCAGTTTGCTGTACTGAGGCTGTACCATGGATATCCAGCAGTGAAAGAAATAACCTGTGGCTGGATAAGAACATTTCCTGATAATTTTTCAATTTTCAAGCATAAGTAGTTATTTTAAAATGTGATGGAGAGGAATAGTGCAAATTTTTTGAGAGTAACACTTGAGCTAACTTGTAACTACTTCAACTCTTAAATCTATTTAAGGAGACTGTGTGACCAAGTGATTTTTCTTGTGTCTTATTTCTGGGAATAAGAAGCACAGTCTAAAAATGGCTAAAAAAGAAAGCATCAGAAAGACATGCTTCTAGGGGTTTATTTTAATACTTCTGAGGGTTTTTTGGGTTTTTCTTAATATTTATTGGCTTCTTTAATTTTCATAGTGAAGAAAATTAATTTAGCTCTGCTTTGGTCTATTTAGAAATGTCATTCTAATTCATGTTTCTGTTCAAAATTAATTGTTAATGTCAAAGTCAAACATTTACCAAAAGCAATTACAGAAATTGTTGCATTCTACAAAACCAAGTATGGTAAGAGTAGCACATCATTCATTAAGAAAGTATTTTTCTGTATCTTGAAAACATACTTAAATACTTTTTGTAAGTGAAATTGGTTTCCTCCCTATTTTTATATAACTTTTTCTGTTATTCACTGCATTAAATATAACTTTTTTTACATGCAGACAGAGAGCATAATATGATTCTGCTCACTAATTTTCATACCATGAATTATTCCACTGTTGTTAATGGGATACATGAAAAGTTTTGTAAATGTCAGGTAATTGATTACTTCAACTTAGTACTTTTAAATCTGTCTAAGGAGGAAACTTTGGCCTCCATATGGCATTAGTTGCTACTTAGCATGTTGACTTCTACCTTTAATGACTGTTTTTTCCCCTGGTCTCATTCCTTTACTCTCTTCTTGCATTTGGTGTGTATTGATATATTTCTTTCATTTCTGGAGCCCAACTGTTCAGTGTCTATTCATCAGTGTAAACGATACTTATGTTTAGAAAGTCAAAACATTATCATGCTGTTGTGAATGCATTTATTTGTATTTATTCATATTCAGCTATTTCCTTTTAGAAATTTTAAATCTTGCCTATTATATTTCCCTTTATTTTCTAAAATAATCAGTTTCAGCTCATAACTGAAAAGGCAATTTTCAGCGCTAACAGTGCTATCACCAGTAGAGAAATATTTATTTTGTTGTTTTTGTCAAATGCTTTCTTATTTATGTTTGCAGGTCTATGATAGAAGATTTTCAAATAGTAGAAATAATTTTATTAGACTTGCTGAAGTCCTAATCTTATTTTGATACATTATAGATGTCATTTTCATATGGAATAAGAAGCTGGTGTGTAAGGAAGCTTTATTTTTCGGAAGGATATGTTTTCATTATTGTTTCATGTTTTCAGTTCTGTAGAATGAGAATGCTCCTACATTGGAAGATAATCTGTTTTTCAACAGAATTGTTTATCTCTTCAGATTTTGCTGTTACGTACTTGGAATGTTTCTCTGTCATCTGTAGGATGAAAACAGCAGAGACTAGGAAGTTAGTTTTTTTAAAAAAATTGAGCCAAACCATGGTAGTCTAGATAAGATCTCAGGATATCTATCATACCCTTCTTAGCCCATGGTCAGTGAAATACGAAAAGTGGGAAACGCCATTTCAATTTGTGATTTTTGGTGTGCATCCCCCACAGTCTGAATGTCCACTTCAAATATTGACACTTCCAGTCATGAAATTAAAACCACATTGGGCTCGTTGTCATTCTTATTTGACTGTTCTATACAAGACAAATGGCATTGACTTTCAACTGGCTTTCTGGATTTAATCTATAAACTATGTTTGTTATAGCATTTTGTTGATGAAACTGTGAAACTGAGTAAGAATATTTTCCTTATCAGTATGGCTCTGTGCCACCTGGTTTTCTGCCATCAACTCATGGAGACGCATCTGTTGTTCCACTGGAAGGTGCAGGACCACATCAATTTCCACCCCCTCCTCCTCCACCGCTGCCTTCTAATGGAGCAATTCCACCACCACCGCCTCCCCCTCCTCCTCCACCACTTCTGAACAGCTTGGGAACTCCTCTGGGTTTTGGTGGTGCTCCTCCACCACCGCCTCTACCAGGTCTGCCTGGATTGCAGTGGTCCCCACCTTCATGTGCTTTGCCATTTGGAATGAAGCCTAAAAAAGAATTCAAACCTGAGGTTACCATGAAAAGACTCAACTGGTCTAAGGTAGTGTTGATTAATGACAAATACTTGATATAAAATCTGGCATTGAACTTAGGCAAACTAGATTGTCAGAAGACTAGATAAGCAATTTATACATTAGTTAAAATTATGTAAGAAATGAATACTTTCTGTCTTTAGCTTTTCATTGTTTTCTGAAAACTCTGTTTCATTAACCCATGAATCATCTGGGCAAGTATCTGTTGACTTTGTGAGATGCCTTGAAAAGTCAGTTCTGGTCTAGAATAAAACAACCTTGATAGCAGGCTGCTTCTTAAGATGGCCTTGTTTTTCAGCAGACTCTTTATGTTGGGTAGTCACTGCGCTATACTGACAGCTATACAGTTTCCAAACAAGTGTCTTGAATCTATCTAACCTGGACTGGAAAGGAGTGCAAGTCTCTCTGTTTGTCTGTAGTATAAAAGTACTTACGTAAAATTAATGTCTGAAAAAATATTTTTGAGGTTTGGTTGGTTTTGGTTTTATTTATTTCTCCTTTTTCGTTGTGACAAGATTAAGCAAACCAGTCTACTCAGTTTGGAAACTATAATTATTTAGACCAAAATAAGTCAGTAAGGAGATTTTCACAATTGATGAAGTAATCAAATCTACATTCTGAAAAGTAAGTTACTTAGTATCTAGTTAAACCCACTGTGTTCAGAGATTATTTGAAGTTTGCCCAAGTTTTAAATCTAGACCAAAGCTAATTTACTCCTTTTAGATCTTGGGTAACAGATTGAGTTGTCTGCATTGTTAGAATCAGTTTTTTCTAAACCCACTTATTTTAAGCTTTTGTTTAAATGGGTAATATATTAACAACTCTAAAAATGAATGGTATACAGAGCTCTTAAATGTTTAGTGTGCTTTAGAGTTTCTGCATAGTATCAAAATAATTAATAAAATTTTGTTTTGTTTCTTGCTTGTAGATCAGGCCTCAGGAGATGACAGAATCCTGTTTTTGGGTTAAGGCAGAAGAAGACAAGTATGAGAATGCTGACATGCTTTGCAAATTGGAACTTACGTTTTGTTGTCAAAAGAGGGGTAAGTAGCTGATGGATTTAATTTTCAGATTGTGGAGATACCCTTGACATTCTTGGGACTTAAATAAATATATGAAAAAACCCTCAGAATACAACATTAATGTTCTTATTTCTAAGTGGGATGTATGAAGAAAAATGTCTGAAAATGATAGACTGCTTAAAGCAGTAATATTGAACTATATTACTTAAGCAAGACAAAAATTGTGTGACATGTAGAAAACCCTCACAGAAAAAAAAAACCAAAACCCAAGAAATTCTTCTGGATAATATGGGTTTTATTTATCACATTAAAAAAATATTTATAAAATTTTATCAGAATGCCTTCATAAATTAGTGAAATCTAATCTGGAGCCCAGAAGGTGATATGTTTACCCTCAGAATTGATATGATAATTGATGTGTGTTGGATCCATGATGGACTATAGTCTTTCAGTGATTTTTTTTTTTTTTTACTTCCTGATAAATCTGTAGGAACATAGATCTCCTTTGATATTTGCTTACCTTCTTTAGCTTTTAAAACACTGTGAACAAACAAAATATTTGAAAGTATTCCTGGCTTTAAAACTTTTCTCCTTTCCATGGAGGTAAGTTGTTTTAGTAGTAGTTTAGGTTATTCTGCCCCATGTATAAAATGCCTGTTACTTCATGAAACTTTTTTTTTTCTCCTACATTTTTTTTGGTATCAGAGCTGTAGTACTTCAGAGCAGCCAAAGGACTGTAATATTTATTTTCTTTGCAAATTGAACAGGGGTTATTCTGTTTTATTTTGTTTTAAAAATTCTATTTTGATATTTTTATTAATAGAATGGCATGACATTCTCAAATTTCTCCTTTTTTGGGTATGCTTTGGTGTATATTATCCAATTTTTTTTTAACCATAACCAAGAACTTTATTCCACTCTTGTCAAAGCATGATTTTTATGCCCTAACAGTGTTTCTACTGATATAAATATTATAACTTATTGCTGCTAATACTTAAGAATGTTGCACAAAGATAAAAAGGCAGGAAAACCTCACCATAGACATGTTTGCTTGAACCTATTAAAATAAGTCTAGAAGCTAATTATGGTGCCTTTATAATGTTAGGAGAATTCCCAAGAATGTTCCCTGAATTAATAGGTTGGAAGTTTTAAAAGCCACTGGAGGAAATACTTTCCTCTGTGTAATTAAACAGTAAAATTTGGGAGACAAGATGATGTTCAGGCCAAACATGTTAATGGCTCAGAGGAGGATTGTGAGTCTCCACAGACAGTAAGAACATTAGAGTTAACATGATTAACATCCCTCAATATTTAACTGAATGGACTGAATACATTGTTTTGACAAAACCCAGTAGAAGAGTTACTGGATCCACAGCTGGAAAGTCAGTGAAGTACACTTTTATACCAAAAGTGTGTGTGTGTGCAGCAATTTAAAGACTGTGGTCTCCATGGACAATTTTATTTCTTTTTTACAGGTGAGGCTTAATCTTTTTTTATTTTTAAGTTTTGAAATTTCTCATCCCACATGGGTGATATAAGTGTGCCATCATCTTAATTTTTCAAAGGAAGTGGCGATGCTAAAGATTTTTTATTTAGAACAGCAAGTAGGTGTTTAAAGGGCAACATGGAACTAAATTTCATCTTTGTTCAAGTGAGTGGTTTACACAACTTTAAATGAATGCTTCTCTGTGTTGGTAGGCAGGACCAGATCTCAAGGTCTCCTGTTGACATCCTGAATTCCAATACAGACGACAGCAAAGCAACTGCTTCTGTTCTCATGACGGTGGAGACTTGTACTTTGTAGCTTATACTTAATTTACTGATTGTAACAAGACTTACCAAAGAAATTAGAGACATATAGTTTTCTTCAGAGTCTTGAGGAGATTTAGCACCAGGCTTTCTTAAGTGGAATCAGCAAGCTATTCACTACACTCAAATTGGGAAGAGTCCTTGACTATTGCTAAAGCTTTGTGTTTAAAACCAGAAAGATGAGAAATTGAAAATTATTCTGTAGCCAAATGATGGCATGCAAAGAAGGAGCTGGTTTCCACTCTGCTGAAGGGTCTGCTTACGCACTCTTTTCCTTAAAATCTTTGCATAAGAAGACATAGCTGGTGGAGGAAGCGGGGATCAGTATGTTCAGTGATGCTTTTAAGTGAATTTTATTATCATTAAGTAAAATTAAATTGAGGTACTCAAATATTCAGTTGGTGCATTTTGTCAGCTAATATGCCAAAAGCATGTCAGTGTTGATCTAGCAAAGGAAATCTTATGCCTTTGTAAATAATCCACTGAGAAATTTTCGCTAGAAAAAAGAGTACAGAACAGTATAGAATAGATTTGAGGATTCAGCAGATGTTTGTATAGGAGTTATAAAATATTTTGATTCTTCAGGAGTATTGAAGCAATTGAAAAACTGAAGATGTTATGGAGGTATGAAAGAAATACTATTTCGAGAATAAAGAAGTAAAGAGGGCCTAGCTTCAGACTGTAGGGAACCTTTGTTGAGTATATTGAGAGATATTTCAGCAATATGAATCATAGAGGAAACCTCTAAAGGTCATATGCAAGTCCAACAGCTTTTTGTTAAGGGACCAGTCTAGTTCATGTTGCTCAGAACTTTCTCCAGTTGAGTTTGAGGTATTTTTGAAGATGGAGAGGAAGGGATAGACATAGATAGGATTTTGTATGTTCCCATGTTTGTCATTGTGGTGGATTTTTTTTTATAATATTTTCTGGGATATCTTTTGTTGAAACTTGGGCCTATTTCCTCTTGCTTATTTTGCACCTCCAAGAATCCTGGTTCCTTCTTATTTCCAGCCTTCTGTCAGGTCATTTGAGACAAAAGTGAGTTTTCCCTTGTTCTTTATTATCCTTCTCAACTGACAACTTTTTCAACTTTTCTGTCTCCATCTGTATGTTTTAGTCTTCTAATCAAATTGATGATTTTCTGCTGTAGTCATTCCAAAGTACCTATATTTTTTTAGGTAGAGAAACTCATACAAAATACTCTAGATACTTCTCCCTGAGAGTGGGGAGGTATCTTCCTGAGAAGGGGAGTAGAGGCAAAT
>WEIU01008111.1:15092-34582 GCA_013389925.1 Aegithalos caudatus | reverse complement strand
TTTTTTTTTACTGAAAGAAGTTCTCTCCTACTTTAAGTGTTACTTGTGCTTTTCTTTGCTTTTTAGACTTGGTGTTCTGGTAACTGTGATTTAATTGTACCAAGAGGTGGGAGAGGTGTGTTAGAGAATCTTGGAAAACAAAATACATTCATTCCCAGTCACTGAATTCTTTGTCTATATCTCTTGTTATAAGCAAAAAAAGTTATTAGAGAATATACACCTGAATGTTCTAATTGTCCACTAACAGCTCTGAAAACTGATAATTCTTTTTTAGGTCATGCTGCCTCCTGGTGCTCAGCACTCTGATGATAAAGGTGCTAAAGAAACTATTCTTGATGATGATGAGTGTCCACTGCAGATATTCAGGGAGTGGCCTAGTGATAAAGGTATGTCCAAAACTTTTAAGATATTTTTGTGCCTCGGGTTGTAAGCCGTGTTGTGGAACCCCTGTAAAGGAAGAAATTCTAACGCATATTTTAGTGTGTTTTGGTTTGGGGCACTTAAAATACTGGGGAGTGTTAGAGTTATTTATTGTTTCATTATGCACTCTTTGTAGTATTACCTCACTAGGTAGTAGAAAAGTTTTGCATTTTATCCTAAAGATTCTAAATTACTCACTATACTGAAGTGTGCTTTTCATCTGTGTGTAATTATTTTTAAGCTAAAACTATTCTAAAGAAGTGGCAGGAACATAGTAAGCTGAAAGTAATCCTATGGGACATTTGAAGATTAGTAGATGTCAGTTGTGTGCTTATTCACTGGTAGTGTGACTCAAAGTTTGTATAATACTGTGTTTTAGGAATACTGGTCTTTCAGTTGAAAAGGCGGCCTCCTGATTATGTCCCAAAGAAAACCAGGAAGATAACTGATGGAAAGCCATTAAAGGGGAAGGAAAGAGTTGACGGGTCTGGCTATGGCTCTTGCCTTCCTCCTGAGAAGCTACCATACCTGGTAGAATTAAGCCCAGGTAAGAATTCTGGTTATCTAATAAACTAAATTACATTATTATAGAGTCATTTGGAATTTTTTGAAAATAAGACATTCTTTGTAGGCACAAGGAACAATGCATGGCAGGAAGTCTGTGCCACGTAAGTTCTTCTGATGTCAGATTGTGAATTGGAGGTAGCAATTCTAAAGGTAGAGATGCATATTGCTGTAATATCAAAATCTTAGCAGCAAATGTTTGGAGTGAAAAAAAGGGAGAAATTACTTACTAAGCTTAAATCTGATTTGCTTTACGTTCACAAGTATACTGCAGCATACCTGGTATTTGACAGTGCCGTACATGGAAAATCACATTTTTTTAACTGGGCAAGAACATGAATTTTTAAATCCAGCTTAGATGTTAAACATTTTTCAGCCTATGTGGAACTTTCAAATTACTAGCAAGGCTGCATTTTATTTTGGCATAATTGGAACTCTCTGGGCTTTGTGGTAATTTCCAATTAATTTTATGATCTCTGAACAGCCAGGGGGGATTGATTGTGTATAGCACAACTACTGATAAAACATACACAACTTACTCTCTTAATTTCTGTCATCCTCATGTACAGATCTGGATATGGATTTTCATTTTTGGTGATTGAGTTATACACAGCTCTTTTTCCTATTAAGTGTAACTTAAGAGTACACTCAGGTATTCAAGTAAATGTTACCATTTGAAGTTTGGTTTTGGGAAGCAAGGTTGGAAATTGGTGTTGAAACCTTTGCTGGATCAGAACTATCAGAACTGCAAAAAAAGGTTAAATTTATGGTCAAATAGTGTGGGGTTTTTTTTTGTTGTTTGTTTGTTTGAAATCCAGGTGAAATTATCAGTACACACAATATATGAAATGTACTATCATGTCCTACAGGTTGAGGTTTGGTTTGCATATTAATATTTTGGGTTCTTTTAATAGTACTGTTGATTTCTTTTCTTGTTCTCTTACTCTTTGTGGGATTTGTGGTGCTTTATCATTAAAATGTTGAGCTGGGGCAGTGGTGTGAGACTGCCATTAACAGAGAGGGTAAACCCAGTCTGAAGTGCCACAGGTGTCAGTGCAGTGTGCTGAGCTTCACACATTGCCTGTGGGACTGACCTGTTGTTTGTGTTTTTCACCTAACAGCTTGTTGTCACTTCTCTAAACAATAAGGATTGTTTCATTCAGTAGCTTTGTAGTACTGATGTCTTTATATTCTACAGTTTCTAAAATTGAAAGAGTTCAATGAACTTCATCCTTATAAATGGAATAGGTGTTGTCTGGCTACGGTTTCACCCTTTCCTGTCTTTTCTTTTCTTGCCCTCCTCCGCATGTTCTGCATGGTATCTGTCCTGCTGGTGCTGCCTTCACCTGGGTCCTCTGCATGTGTTTCTAACCCCAGGGAGAAGGAATCACTTTGCCTACTACAACTATCACGCTTATGAAGGTAACGCTGTATTTGATACTGTTCTCTCATTAGTCACTAAAAACTTCTCCAACTGTGAATCTTGTGTTTCTTTATGACAAATGAAGGACTGTCTTATTTATCTTAATGGTTTCTTCCCAAGGGACTGTTTCTGTGAAGTGGTTACCTGTTTTGTCAGCTGCCATTTAATTATTTGATCTGTGAAAAAACAACAAATAGATCATGAACATGCTGTTATCCAAAGAGTTCAACCTTCCAGCTACGGTTAACAGCTAAATTTCAGAGGGTGGTTTATGACCAATGTTTTAGTATAACTAAAAGTCCTTTGATCCATCTGATTGCAGAATTCATAGTTAAAATAATTATTGGGTAAATGGCATGGAACTTTAACTGTCCTTTTCAGTATTTGACTGCGTTGATGCAGTAGATGAAATCTGTGATGATTTTTATGTGAAACAGTATTTGGACCCCTGGGAAAATGACATCACTTTCTACTCCATGGTGTTTCATAGCATCCTTTGGTATTTCTGCTGCCTAGTTTGTCTGACATTAGTGGTGTATGTCAAGGATTTAGCACTTAACACAGTAGAGACTTGTTCAGGTTTTCTTCTAGTATTTGAAATTGATAGCCTAATGTACAAATCATTATGGATCCTTAATTCTCCTTAGAGTTTGGAGTAATGTGCAGATGTGTTGTGGTTTGACCAAATGGAGAAGAATACAAAGCCATTTTCTTTTCATAGTGAAAAGTCTACCAAAATATTTTTTTCTTCTCTTACTTTTTTTTATTCCTGTTTCCTAGCTTTATTTTCTAGACTGCTATAGAAGAACTACATGTGATAGTCAGTGTTCCTCACCCTTTCCTTTATGGTTGTGGAGTGCAGTGGTGGGGTTTAAAGAACTGTATTCAAACTTGTGTCCAGTGCTCAATTATGTGAATTATGTTCAGACTTCCATTTTGTTAACATTGTTATTCCAGAGAGCTTTCGTAGAGTGTGCCAAACTAAAAATCATGAATGGGCTCTGCAGGAACACTTGACTATTTACTAGGAAGATTGAAATTTAGTTTCATGTCACTGGGAAAAAAAAAAAAAGTTTTTTAAATCTTTCTCTCAGTGTGTGAAAAGAGGTCTTCATACTCTAGGGTCAGACTGTGTCTTTAGGAAAAAAAGCATACTAGGATACTTGTATTTATTATAGAATTAACTCCAGTAGAAATATCCTCCTATCAAAACAGAGGCTGTTTATATTTTTGCAGAAGAATCCAACAGACTCACTTTCACGCCCTGTGCAATTGCACAAATTCAGTAAGTTTCCTAGTGAAGTATGTCCAGTTTTTCCACTTTTCCACAGCTGCTGATGTTGCTGTTTGTATGACTGTTTCATTGACTGAAGATTAGATTCTGTATGGGTGAGATGCGCTTCAGTAGCTTGTAGCTGTACATGTGGTGGTCAGCAATTGTCTCTGTATCCAAGTCATGTGAATGAATCAGTAAACTGAGATGAATCTGATAGCAATAGACTGGATAGACTGAAGTGACATTCAGCAGCACTTTGAATAGCTGATTCTGCCTGCATTATCTGTGAATATGGCTTTTGGGGTGTTCAGGGATGTCAATAACTTCAGTTGTACAGTCATAATATTTAAAGGCTGAGGAAAAAATACAGACCCATTTTTTCAGATGTGAGCCTCAGATAATACAGGCCTGAAATTAAAATTACAATGCATAAATAAAAAATAAAAAGGCAAACCCATAAGGCTCATTTCCTTTCTTCATCACAAAAAAGAGCAATCTTGAGCTGTAGAACAGATAGTAGTGGGAGATGTAGAAGACATGGAGGTATAACAACTTGGAAAGAAGAATTGCAGAAGGTTGAGAAACGGAAACCCTTTTCCCGAGTGTTTTCCTGGCCAACCTTCTTTTTGAGAACAGAACTGCAGTTTGGCATATGTAACACTTTTGCACATGAGTCTGAAGGAGCTTTGATGTCTGTTACAGTAAAAAAAAAAAGTTTACTCCTTCTGCTGGAGGTGCACATCTTGTCTGAAATTTAATAGTAGAATAATTTCCTGAATTTGACATGGTATTTCAGATATGTCCAACCATCTCCTAAGCTTATTAGTGTCTAAACCCTTAGTAGTTAGGAACTTGTACAGGAAATACACTTTTCAAGTGTAGAATTAATTAGTTTTAACTCAATACGTGAAGTCCATTGTGTGACCATTTTTTTCAACTTTGGGCTTACTTGTTTTCTATGAGGTGATCTTCATCGTTTTGTTTGGTCTGGTGCTAAGTCAATACTATTTCCCAGCATTGTTTTGAGCATTGGACTAGTGAAATCAGTTGAAGTTATAATTTTCAAAGTGGTGTAGGATTCAGCTTTTAGTGGTGAAGTAAGTAACTCCGTGAAGGGTGGCCTGTCTTCTTTGTTTTTTTTTCCTCTATTGTTTAAAAAAATAAGTATTTGTGTTACAAACCAGGGACTTGATGTCCTTACAGTGATTATTCACTTCTGTTCACTACACCTTTTTTTAATAACATTGCTATTTGAGGGGTGAATGGTTACTCTTAAGTACATAGACCAAGTAATGAAATGTATTTGTATTGTATCCTTTGCTATGGTCAGCCTTTATGGGCTGTCATGGCTTGGGGAGTAGGGCCTTCACCATAGGTATGGCAGAATAAGGGATACATTCCAGATACTTTTAGGTAAGGTTCCAGCTGTTGAAAACCAGGAACTGCCCTTTATACTGTAGTGTAACACAGCTGTCCTTCCCTGCTGCATCCCTCCCCTAGAACAAAAAGGCTTTTCATCATTCTTAGGATTTGTAGCAATTACCTTCAAGATAAAGGTACCATTTACTATAGAAAATTACTTTTATTACTGATGGAGTATAACAGATAACCCAAATAACTCTGAATAACTCCTTAAAACGTTCTCATTTTTGTGGAAGAAAAAATGGCATTTGTATCTTGTGCTGTGGTTTTAATACAAGGTGTTTTCAAGGAAAACAATAGACACTGCAGAGGAACAAAGGTCTTATTTGCATCAGCAGAAACATTGTGATACTAATATACATTTCTTGAGTAATTGTTGCTTGAAAGCACAAACCACATCCAGTTTTACCAAACTAGGATGTGGGTAGGAGGAGGAAATACTTGATGTTTGGATTAATGAATAAATAAACAAAGGAGCTACTCTAGATTTTGATGTGTGAGTTGTGGGGAGACATAATAAAAATAAATGGAATTTGGTATAAGCAGCCAGATGCATTCAGTAATCTATTACATATCTGCATTTAGTGATACTGAAGGTGCAGCCATATAATTTCTGATTAACATTGTTAAGTACTTAAAATTGCACACAATTCAAATTGCTGAAGACATTGTACTAGTGTTATCTTTCCTGGGTTACTGTGACATTAAATGTATGCCTCTCTAGATTCTAATACAGAGATTTCATAAAAGGTTTATCCCTCTACCTGAAAGATGTTTAGAGGGATGAGTGGTCTTCTTTTGTGATGGATGACATACTAATGTTATGATAGTGTTTCCTTGCTCAATAACTGCACATTACTGTAGTATCAGCACTTAACTTAGTATTAACTGTGCCTGGTGTCTTTATGTCTCAATAACATCCCAACAGCCCCAGGAGAAGCTTATTAATAACTACCGTTTTATGCTTAAGTGGTTTGCATTCTGATTTTAATAAGCTGATTCTGGAAGTTTACAACTTGATTTATGGAGCTTCTGTTTATATTGACTTTCACTTAAAAATTTGAAGATCACTAGTAGCCTACTTGCAGAAAGTAGCAATGTATGTGACATGGCTTTAATAATATTCTCTAATGCTTTTTTGAAATCATTGTTCATTTCCACAGGTAAGACATTCTTTGTCTTGCAGCCTCTCTTTTTACAGCTTTGCTATGGAGAAGATATTGGAGAGAAGTTAGAAATGACAGTATTACTGCAGTTTCTGGTCATATTTAAAGTTGTAGGGTTTTCTGGGAAGTGAGGAGGATTTGGAGGATTTATATGTATGCCAAAACCCATTTGTGTTAGTCTGTGAAGGCACCAGCTAAATTGTGTACACTTTGTGGATCTTGTGGAATTTCATTCTATTTGGAACAGTACATATTTCTGAGGGGACTAGGAAGTTGGACTTTATTTTTTGCGTATTTTCTGTGAGATGAAACTGTAGGTTGATGGAACTATAAAGATAAGGCCAGAAGTGCTAAAGTCCTGTATATTAAGACTGAAGCTGTCATAGGTAAACATTTTATAGGATTGTCTATTAATATTGCTCTAGTTCAGTATCTGATGAATTACAAACAGTTTCATATGTGAATCACTTGACAGCAGATATTGCTGATAATGTGTACTTTAGTAAGATGAGTAAATACTATTAATGTGGGAATCTGTAGGTGTTTTATCTTTTAAATCCCTACTGGTATACTCATATAAAGTCTTAGAGATTTACAAAATTGTTGTATTGCTTGAACTACTCTACTAAGGAAATAGAAAAGGTTTTTCACAGTATGTTCAGAATAGTAGTTTTTGATTACTTTATTCTTTGCATTTGTAGTAAACAGCTGCTCCAAGTAAGCTTCCTCTGCTTTCAGGGTTCTTACATTATTAGGAGCAATCAAGTTCCCAACAGTCTTGAGAGAATGTCACTCAGGTTTTCTTTTTTGTGAACATTGCTATTCTGAACTAAGTTGCAGTAAATGTAGAAATACTGTGTGAATATTTGAACTTTATTAACTTGTAAATTAATATTTGTTGCTTGCTGTACAGATGGTTCTGACTCCAGAGATAAGCCAAAGCTCTATCGTCTACAATTAAGTGTCACTGAAGTTGGAACTGAAAAATTTGATGACAATTCCATTCAGGTATGGAAAAAAGCACACTCATATTGCAGTACTGATCTGATCTCTGGTATGTTATGTGTCATTGTGGAATCTAATAAAATATGCTGTAAATACCCTTCAAAGCCTGAAGGGTAAAATACTGAATTTTATATTAATGGTCATAACTGTCTGTTTTAATTTACTTCCACTCTTGATTTGAGAGAAGGGCTTTATTATTTTATGTCAAGTTTTTATTATTTAAGGGGTTTATTATTTAAAATGGGGTTTTCTTTTTCGTAACTGGATCAAATAGTGCATATCGTTACTGTAACTGCTTAATTGCTTTAACTACTTAGTCTTAATCCCATTGAGGTAGGATTTTTTAAGAGTAGAAAGCAAGCATTTATTTATGAAGTTCATGCCAGGGAATCTTTTACAGTATACCCTGGGTCAGTCAGTGCATTTAGTCGATTTATAATTAATTGTATTGTAAGATTTCTTATAAAACATCAAGTGGAAGAAAACAGTACATGACCAAAACAGTGTAAAAATTTTCATTAAGGGATGTCTGCTGCACATGTTAGTTATATTGTGTTTTATTATTCTTTTATTATTTGTATAACATTCATTTTCATTCATTGAAAAGTGAACTGAAACTCACTGATTTTAGTACCACTCATCTCTGTAAATGCATAATCAAAGTTAAATAGCTAGTCTGTAAATATGGGAAGCTACATCTTAATATTTCTGCTACAGTATAATTTAATTTGTTCTGTGTTAATTAATTTTATTCCCAGTTATTTGGTCCCGGAATTCAGCCTCATCACTGTGACCTCACTAATATGGACGGAGTTGTTACTGTAACTCCAAGAAGCATTGATGCAGAAACCTACGTGGAAGGTCAGCGAATTTCAGAAACCACCATGCTGCAAAGTGGGATGAAGGTTCAGTTTGGGTCTTCTCATGTATTTAAGTTTGTGGATCCTACTCAGGACCATATTATTTCCAAAAGATCTACTGATGCAAGTCTTATGGTCAAAGGTCCAAGACACAAAACTGGGTGAGTAAAATTTATTTTCATCCTACTGAGGTTAGAAGGGGAACGTTGGGAATAAATACAGAATGAGAGCATTATAAATAGCCAGAGAGTAGTGTGTGAACTCATTTAAAGTGTTAAGTATTTAATTTTAATACTTGGGCTCCACCTTGTGATTTTATAGAGGAGTAGCAAGTGTCTTTTTCATTATGAAGTATTCAAAGACGTTTTCCTCATGCTCACTTCTGTGTGAAAAACACTATAATGCCTTACTTTCATGTATTTCACAGTCCTTCCAAGCTCCAGGAAAAGTCAAGGAGTTGCTGAATGTTTTCAGAGTCTGTTTTTTTGGGTTTTTTTTGGTTGTTTTTTTTTTTTTTTTTTTTTTTTCTCAGATGGTATCTTTCAAAAGTCCATTGAAGGGATTTGGAAATGAAGTCATCATGAAATGAGACTGTTAAGACAGGGAACTATATGTCTCAATATATCAACCACATTTTATAGTGTGATTACTTTCCCACTGGTTTCTGTGTTGCAAGGACTGACAGTCCAGAACTCTACCCTGTTGCTTCTCATTTGTATTTTTGATAGTTGCATAATAAAAATACTGATTGTAGATATTGTGACTCATAGGGGTTCAGGTGTTTAGTTCAATAGCTGTAGAAATATTCAGAAGATACAATCTTGAAATCAGTTTGTATAGCAGGGGAAAAAAACAACATCACATTTTCCATCTTCTCTGTGCCTGAGTGAGGCTACTGTTGTTAGTAGATACATTATTGTATAATGTAATTTGGAAAAGTAACAAATTGGCTGGGAGATGAGTGAGAGAAAGATACCTAGAGAAAAAAGCTTATCTGCTGAGTTAATATAGATGTATGCTTTAACCATTTTCATTTTTTCTTCATTGTGTTTTCCTATGGAAGGACACTGCTTTTTGTAGGCCCTGTCTGCAGGAAGACCTCCTGGCTTTCGTGTCATATTCCTGCTTAAATCTTGAATTCATTCTGCATTTAGCCTGCAGGTGGATAAATAAATGCTCTTGCAGATATACAGTCAGCTGGAAAGCACTGTATTATTGCAGAGCTTTATTTGGACAATAAAATCCTACAGTAAAGGGCTGTTGCAGCTTGAACAATCAATTTTTTAAATTATAGAATAAGGAGATAGTAATATGCATTACTGTGATTTATGAATTATTTACATTATGTTCTACATTTAATACTACAGAGTTGAATAAAAAATTGTACCTAGTCTACTGTAGAGAATGCAATGCCATGAACATGTTTTATGTGTATTATGATTATGTGTATTTGTATTTTATCACTTGACTGGAAAGAAATTACCTAAGAATCTGTTTTTGCAAATGAAATTATCTATATAAATAAGTTTTATTAATATGAAGAACTAATACAGTATTAAAAAAAATTAATATTAGCTGGACTCATGGTATAACACTTGAATTAGTAAATTAAAATTTACTAATTTTAGTTACTCTGTTCCTTGTTTGTTAAATGTTGAACAATATAATTTCTAAAAAATACTGGAAATGTTATCTTGCTTATAGAGCTGTCCAGGAAACCACATTTGATCTGGAGGGAGATATTCACAGTGGAACAGCATTACCAGCAAGCAAGGTATTGTATTATGACTAAGTTAGCAATAAATAAGAGCATGTGTAAGTTAAATCAAAATTACAACATCAGTAGTATTTGGGGTAGTGTGGCCAATTTATCAGTCTCCCCAGCTGTTTTTCCTTGTGGATAGGCTCAGATATTATATGCATTATTATTTTAGATCTTTTTGTTGTTGTTGTTGTTTTTTGTTTGTTTGGGGTTTTTCATTTGTTTGGTTTTTTTCCCCCAAACCCTTTTGTTTAAATTTATATTGGCATTGGGCGTGCATCTCATGTCAAGAATAGTAACATTTTTTAGAAAGGGAAACTCTCCAAACCTGTAGTAGTTTCTCCTGAAATTGACTTATGGAAAGCAGATTACATGCAGGTAGGGGTTCTTGTTAGAACTGGTACATTGTTACCTTGTGTGTGTAGCATATGGCTGTTGTCATTTGTGATGGGGTAAATAAATGTTTTATATAAAATGTGAAAGAGTGTTCAATTTTAATTTAACTAGGCTTTTAAAATTTAATGGATGTGACTTTAGACTTCAATAGAGCTCCTGTACACACATTGACTAAACAAACTGTCTCTGCAGTCGTAATTATAAACATTTTATGAGGTGATAATATTTTCTTGCTTTCTTTCTGCACTTTCTGTTGATAAATTTTGTGTCAAAATTGCATTTTCCAGGAGAAAACAAGTAGAGTAAATGACACAATGGTTAATGCCTTACTTGCTATGATCACATGCCTCAGATGAAATGAGAGAATGAATTACTTCAGCAGTATGAAATGGAGTAATCTTCTCAGAACTGCATTCCCTTCTATGTTTTATTTCTACTATTACAAAACCGAAATACTTGTAAATATTTAGTGATAGTAATGCAGCAGTGTAGGTATTAATAACTTTGATAGCTTTTGAGTGTATTTTTTTTGTCTTACTTGTTTTCTTAGCACTGTCTATTGACACAGTTTCTCTACTTTGTAGTGTTGGATAGTGCTTTCTTTTATCTTATATGTGTTCTTTACCTACTTCTGATAGGAATTTTAGTGATATGTTAGAGGGAAGGACAGAAACTTTGTAAACTAATAAAATGTCTTAAAATTTCTCATGAGAGTTTTTTTTTTGCTTTATTATACTTCATATCCCCATACTTATTATCTATTTACAGTCTATTTAGAAAAATACTTCTAGTGTATCTAGGGATTAATGGGAAGGTTTAGTTTCTTTTTTGGTTATACTGTTTGAGACTGTGTACAACATCTTGTTAAAACACTAATGGATCACTCATTTTCTAACATTTGCTCTCTTCTAAGTTTGCTTTTCTGTTTGGAAAAGGGGTAACAGTAAGTGTAATGAAAGTTCTCTGAGTGTTGAAAAGTGATTTAGTTCAAACTCTTGCTTTGAGATGCACTTGTTGGCAAGTTTTCCTATGTTGAGGCAAATTATTTAGTCCTAGAAATTCCTTGTGAAGTGTTGTAACACTTTCTATTTTACTGATGTCTTGTTTTGTATTCTTTATACTGAAAAAAATGCTATTTGTTTTGCTGCTTAAAGTAGCGTGTTTGTCCCATTCCTGATAGAGTTTGATTGAATTAGAAATCAAATTAAAAGCTTCCTATTAAGGGGCATGAGACACAAAAAGAAAACAAATTAAACAGTACACGAAAAAATAACACAGTTTGAATTGCCCCTTCTTGTCTTGGAAATTTTGTACTGCCTGCCAGATTAGACTTGCCTTAAAATCAGGATAAATTATGTTATAGATCAGTAATGCAAACACTTGGAGCTATTGAAGAAGCAGAGTGGGGGAGCATGACCAGTTTAAATTTGTAAATCCGTTTAACTTTGTCTCTTACCTAAAGTTTTGATTCCCAACTCATTCTAATTTTGTATTGCTAGCTCTGCAGCTTTTGATTCAAGATGTTTGAAAGCTCCATTATAAATTCTAGCAGTGCTCCTAGCTGGCCGTTGCTGTCTGTTGAATTGGGAGCAGCTCCTCAGTGCTTGGCTGTGGTGAAAGCGCCGGCTGAGCTGCTGCTCTCTGTGCCACGCTCCCTTCTTCTGTTTCCTGTCTCTTTCCAAGCCTCAGGCCTCAGCTTCATTTGAGTGGTGCTAGGCACAAGCACTGGCTCCTGCAGTGCCTGCATGCTGAGCACCTGTCTCTCTGTTTTGAATAGAGCACCAGCAGGCTGGACGGGGACAGGGCATCATCTGCATCCAGCACAGCTGAGCGGGGAATGGTGAAGCCAATGATCAGGATAGACCAGCAGGATTACCGCAGACAGGACAGCAGGTAGGAAAAGGGGATCCATTACTTCTCAGAAGTGAAAAATGGATTTGGTTTTCCGGTAGATCAAGGGCTGTGTTGGAGTATTTTAAATCATCTGCTTTTCCATAAGGAGAATGAGATTTCCTTTGTGATCTTTCTCCAAATAAACCCCAAAATTACCAACCAAAGCAAAAAACTTGACATTACTTTACAAAACCCAAAAAACAAATCCTTTGCTTCAGTATTCTGTTATTTGTGGTTCTCTTTTTTTAAAGTCGGGCTGATAGTCATGTCACATCATTGTTGGTTTGTGGTTAGGCATTTCATGTGAAATGAAAAGTACAATTACTTAAAATTTTCATTTGTCAGTGGCAAGATGATGTGATTTACTCTGGAGAGTGAAATAACCAGGTCATTGCTATGTCTACTGTGCTGTTGTCAGCAGGTGTAGAGTCTCTGTCCTTGAAGATAGTTAAAACCTGACTGGACAGGGTAGTTGCTCTTGTTGACCCTGTTTTGAGCAGGGAAGTTGGATCAGATGATCTCTGGAGTCTCTTTTCACACCTCAGCAAATTAGTGAGAATTTGAATGAAATTTTATTTCAAATCCTTCAAAAATACAAGGTTGTATTGCTGTCTACATAAATCAACTTTTAAATTTAGATGAACAGCTATGATAAATGGGTGAAAGGTAAGGTAAATATGCTGCAGGGTTAAAATGTGCAGTCATCCAAGTTGTAAAGATTGCAATATGAAGCTTTTTGTACCTTTAAATTGATATATTATTCACTGGAAAGAAAAGAGAATTCTGAGATGTGAGTGGCAGGAAAAAAATACAACCAAAAAAGCCCAGAAAATTGTGCTTCCACTTGAACTTGAATGTTCAAGTGTTCTATAGCAGGGGTATCTTTTAAATACTTTCAGTGAAGTTAGACTAGAATACAACTCAGTTCTACTCTGCATTCCCTTGTTAGAGTGCCTGGTCATCTTCAGATTCCTTTTTAACATTTTATTAAGGTGGTGAAGATTCAACTCCTTCTTGCCTTACTAATTGTCATTTTCCTCATAAAAAGTGCACAAAGCTTCTTTCTGAACTTTTTATAGGCTGTCAGAAGTTCTTGAGGCTTCTGCTGTTAATATTTCTTGATCTGCGCCTCTGTATGTGTATGAAGTTTATTAAATTTCTATGAAGAGGATTATCTTGTGCTGTAGTTCTGGATTTCAAAAACACAGAGCCATCTGTGAGCTGTATCTTAGCTTTGTTTGGTTGGGGGTTTCTTAATTTCTTAAATTCCTTCTAAAGAGAGTACTCGTTGCTAGTTTTTATTAAGATTTTTTCATTTGGTTCCTGTGTGCAGAAAATTTTTTTAGAGGCATCTAGATTGCACTTAAATTTGTGACAGCTACAACCTCAGAGATTTTAATCACCAGCCCTGACATTGATATTTTATTTCTGTATATATCTTGCATGTCTGTAGTATGTGTTGTATATTATTTATCTAAATACAGCACTTCTGTCATGTGCTCTTTCTCAGACACATTCACTGTAATAATTGATTACTGCATCAGTTCCTAGACAACTAATTTACAGATAAATTAACATTTTTTGAAGAATACTTTGTGTTAATTTGCCTCTTATGGCAAATTTCCAGAAGTCTGTAAGCAATCTTGCATTAATATCAGGTCTTACCATTCATGACACATTGTCTCTCATTGGATGGGAATCCAGTTCCTCTATTTATGCTGAAACTGATCAATATCATTTTGTTCTAAGGAAAACCTGTCACTAGTTTTTGAACCATTTTGTTAAAATATTTCTGTCTCTTAATACTATTCCTATAATGAAAGATTAAAATTTTTTTACTGGAGTTGTCACTATTGTTCCATTTTATAATGATGTGTATAAGTAATTTTTCTGTGGAAATAATTAAGTTCTCAGTGACGATGGTGCACTTTTGACAGTGTGCAAGTAGTGACAAATTAGTTCATTTAACATTTATAGCAATAAAAAGACACAAAATACTACAATTTACACACCAGCTGGGTGGGTAAAGACAGCATGCTGTCATGTTTGAAATGTAACTGAAATGGCAGGAAGTTTTGTACCTACTGCTATGCTGTGCCTGCTATTCCTTAACTTTCAGCTCCCCAGAAAGTGGAGTTGCTGAGCACTTCTTACAATAAGGCATTATCTAGGTAGCATAACCTGAGTTCTCTGGTCATTTAAGGTTTTGCAAGTTTGTAAAAAAGCAAACAACCAAACTAGCCCCCACCAAAACCCAAAGGTACCCCATATTTTTGGATTCAATGTGCTAAAATTTAGTTTTAGATCTTTTTACATCAGCCATCAAAATTATAGCATGGATTTTTACTACAGGAGATAATTGAATAAAGGCTTTCAATGTTGTATCTCTGCCTTGTGGCATCACTAATAATCTTCAGGAGAATGAGTTTAGTGTAAATATATTCCATTCCTTTATTTATTGAAGTTGTTGGGGAAAGTAGTAAGCTGCCCTGTTGTATGTGGTTAAAATGATTATTGCATGCAGATGATGTTAAGCTTTTACTCATTTCCGAAAAACAGGTGCCCAGCTGCAGAGAACAGCTCAGATAATGCCTTTGCAGTGATGATAGGATGGAAATTGGGGAAAGGTCTTTCACCCAGAGGTTGGTTGGGCACTGGAACACCTTTCCAGGGCAATGGTCACAGCACCAGCCTGACAGAGTCCAAGAAGCATTTGAACAGTGCTCCCACTCACATGCTGTGACTCTTGGGGGGCCATGCGCGTGGCCTAGAGTTGGACTCAGTGATTCTGCTGGGTCCCTTCATACTCAGGATATTCTGTGATTCTGGGAAATACATATTTAACCTTTTGCAGGCACCAGAAAAGTCAAATCTCTGTTCAGTTTTCTACTCTGTGATTTCTCTGATGGATTCTGGTAAGAAGCAGCTCTGCAGTTTCAGTGAGGACAATTCTGATTGCTGTTTCTTAATGTAGTGTAGCAGTAGCTAGGTGGGGGTAGGGACTGGGCTTGACCTCCTTTCCCTCTTAACGAGAAAAAAGGAAAAATAGGTTGACAAAGTCTTCATAAATTTTGAGGGCATGAAAGGCAGCAAAGTATATTAGTTGTAACCAAGCTGATGTTTCAGGCAAAGCTTCATTAAATTTCCTTCGTGTGTCTATGAATAATTTGTTATTTGAATCCTGTCAATGGCAGATGGCAAACTGATCCTATCAGTCTGCTGTGGAGCGCACAAGAGGGTGTTCATTAATATCACAGTCTCCACAGTTCAAGTCTGTATTTTTATCTGTTGTGTTGCTGGCAAATACAGCTTGAATGATTCTGGAGGAAAGGTAAAAAGGGACGTTCTGTGGAATGTGGTTGTGTCAACATTTGGAACCAGTGTATTTTGAGAAATATATAATTTTACAGTAATTAATATCACCCATCTAGATTATTTGTTTCAATTTTTCTCATCTTTCTTTAGATCTCAGGATACCCATGGACCAGAACTGATACTGCCTGCCAGTATTGAATTCAGGGAAAGCTGTGAGTAAATTGTGAAGTTACAATAGTAACCTGTTAATGCATTCTTCTATACTGTAATATTTCAGTCCGTTTGAAAACTTAAGGGTAATTAAAGATTGAAAGAAACTATGGCTATAGAGATGCTGGACAATCTAGTAATATAACTTGTGTTGGGAGGATGAACAGATACTTTAGCTATTGAGGCATGTTCATGGGTATTTTAATTCTGATTGCATTTCAACTCCTTATCTTTAGATATTCAGATTAAATGTGAAAAAAATTTTAATCTCATCTCCTCAACAGTACCTTGGATTCATCGTCTTCTATATAGTTCTCTATGCCCTGTGTAATAGCTTGGATCTTGGTCAAAATCTGTTTTCTATAAAATCTGATTATGTTGACATTGTCATTTAAAGTTTAATTTTTGTTTTTAAGGGCCCAGATCTGGTAGAAAAATAACATACTAGAGATTGTCCGTACTTCATATTTGAAACTAACTAGATTTGTGAGCAAACAAAGACTGATTTTTATTAGTATGAGAGCTTTGTTGGAGTAAAATGTGCAAGAGAATCTTGCATTTTCCTCTTCCCTTGAAGATGCAAATTTTCAGTAGATAGGAAATAGTACAGAAATGTTTCCCCATGATTAGATTTTTCTGGCTTTATATAGAAGTGTTTTGTTAGTGTGTCTAGCTGTAGTATGTAATAGACAACTTAGAGTTCAAATTCCTCTAAATTGCTCCCCCTTCCTCTCCTTCTCCCAAAGAAAAGCCTTTATGCCTCGAGGTATAAAATTGTTTTCTTTCATTTTCTTTCTGTCTTCGGATTTATGACAAACTTGTTTCTTTTCCTCTTTATCTACAGCTGAAGATGCCTTCTTATCTGCAATTATAAATTACACAAATAGCTCGACAGTTCACTTTAAGCTGTCACCAACATACGTGTTGTACATGACATGTCGGTATGTATTGTCCAGCCAATACAGACCTGACATCACTCCTGCTGAGCGTACTCACAAAGTCATTGCAATAGTCAACAAGATGGTGAACATGATGGAAGGAGTGATACAGGTGAGTTATCCTGCCCAGATATGTCAAGGGAGTTACCTACATTTTGTTGATAATCTAGCAAAACTTCTTAGCTTTTTCTTAGTCTGACCCTTAACAGCAGTTGATTAAACAGTAATACCTGCATTGACTGCTCTTCATAAGGGCGGTTTTATGTCAGTGAATAATGTCAGTGGTAAGAAACTCTCTCCTGAGCAATGTGGGAAGTTAGGGAGTGGCTGTTGCTCTGAAGATTATGTTCTCTGACAAGAGATGACTCTTCTAGAAGGTAAGATCTTTGCAAACATTTCTGTTTGTGAACCCTTGTAAAACAAGTTGGATGGGCTTATTAAAGAAAACTGTATAGGTAGCATTTGTTTGCACTGATTGATACTTGAAATTAACATAGTAAAAAGAATCATGACTCTATATTTTGACCCTGTTACTTTTGCAAGTTTTATAACCACAAAAATGGTTGGATATCTTGAAATAAAACTGGACATAAAACTTGGGCATCTTGAACCAAGCTGACACAACTGCTTTGTGAAGATAAATACAAGTTCTCAAATGTTCAACATTTTATATGTAGTGTAACACTCTTGCTACTATATGTGCAAGACTTCCTGCACATCCCAGGGGGAATTTCTGTTTTGTGTAGAAATGAGGGTAAGATCCATTGGGTTGTCTGTGATATTAGACAATATCTTGCATTGTGTACCTTGCATTGATAAAGCAAACTGGTCATTTTCTCAAAAAAGGAGTGCTATTTCATGTATCCTCAGTAATTAATTATTTAATTAAACACCTTTATCTCTAGGTTTTTCTCAGAAGAAAAATTGAAATCTGTTTCTATATTTATTAAAACAGGTATGCTTGTTGCAAGTAGTGCTACCAGAGTAGCAGCAAGGGCCCTGCTGCACTAAGTGCAGTACAGGCATGACAAATGTGTCAGTCCTGCCTTAGGGAATCTACAATGCAAGTGTTACACAACTTGTATTAAGGGAGAGTAAGAAAGTAAGCAACAGGAGTGGCATGAAACTCACAGCAAACCAAAACTGTTCAGCTTCTGTTCAGGTTTTGGAAAGATTTAGTGAAGTTTTCAGCAGGGGAATGTTAGCTCTAGAGACCTGTGTAATGTTGTACAACAAGCTGCCACTTTTTACAAGAAAGATGAGAAGGAAATGCTGGTGTTGAGGACACTTTGCAATAAAAAAGTAAGATTTGCCTGCTCTACACATTCCAAAATTTATCAGACTCAGGAGCAGTTTGCTTCTGAAGTGAAGAACTAGTATATTGCTTTGAGTCTTGATAACAGTCATTTGAATCTTGATGTCAGAGTCAGTGGATATTTGATAAAATTGAAATTACATCAACAATTCATATTCTGACTCTTATTTTAAAAAAAGAAATTGAATCTCACTCTGGAAGAGAGGAGACTGGCTATGGGGAGAACATGAACTGGCAAGAGCAATAAGCAGTTGCACATAAGCAATTCAGTGGCTAGAATGGAAAAGTAAACAGAGAAAGGTAGAATTCAAATACAAACTGGAAGTTACAGATCTGAATCAAATAAAGTCAGTCAGTTTATATAACTAATGTGTACTGGTTATAATGAATCTAAAAAGACTTGTACTGACAGAGGTGGCCACAGTGGGAAAGAAGAGATAAAGTTTTCTTACTTTTGAATGGCTGCAAGGTGGCTGCTAGAAGATACTAGTGGGGTGGACTCAAACATCAGTTTGATTTGAAAACAAATCAAAGCTAGAAAGCAGATTATCCTGTGAAAATGTTCGTTTACCACACTGAGAAGGGTTTCCCAAGTCACATGCAGCCTTATGGTTGTAAGCAAATATATTTTCTATAATCCTGCTAATACTATTACAAAACTGTTAAACCCAACTGTTTGTCTGGACTGTCCTTTGTGAAAGGCCATTTCTGCAGCCTTGTAACTTCAGCTGCAACCTAATCTCCAAACTAAATTTTAAGGATCACACCAGCAAGGAAGCAGTATTTTTGGTTTGTGAAAGATGTTGCCTAGTTGCAAGAAATAAACTGAAAGGAGTCAGAGCTTGCATAAAAATTGGGAGGAGGCTCATTCAAAAGTCATGGTGAAGGAGCCAGAGGACAGGGGGGAAAATACACCAGGGAGAAAAGAGTAACACTTTAGTGAATTTCAAGGTTAACAGGCTGAAGGCAAAGAAATATATTGATTCTAATGACTAGTAAAATGTCTTTAGCTTGGACCTTAGTGGAGGAGAAACAGTACGATCTAAGCTAAGTCAAATAATTTCTTCTGAGGTGTAACATAAGTGGTTGTATTTATGGCTGTCACAGTCAAATTACCATGTAGTAGGTTATATCACAATAGCTTGTGTGTCTCAAGTGTAAAGCATTCCTGCACTGAAGGGGATCTGATGGTTGAGAGACAGAGAAAACAAATGAGAGGCAAGGGAAGAGAGGCACCCAAAACAGAAGTAATGAGAAAGTGTACAACTCCTGTGCTGTATTGTGGGAGTAAATTAATGGCTAAGATCCTAATTTTGCCTGCCTAGATCAGAAAGCTGTCAAGTGTCTTTGTGAAGTTACTCAAGAAGTATTTGCTAACAAATTAAATCTGTGACTTGATATGTAATATTTATATCCAAATATTATAGATGACTTTGTATGAGATAGGTATAAAATAGGAGAGATCTATGAGAAGGCTAAGTGCTTTCAATAAAAAAACAGGATTAGAAATTTAGTTCATATTAAA
>WEIU01008108.1:5217-16905 GCA_013389925.1 Aegithalos caudatus | reverse complement strand
AACAGCCATGTGAGGAGGAAAAATTGTGTTTCAGGATCTTTTGAAATTTCCATGGTGCAAAGAGCTGTAGTGTTTAAGGTTCGTAAAATAGATTAAGAATCCTGAGACATCCAAGTGTTGCTTTTTGGTTTTGTTTTTTTTTTTATTTTATTTTTTTTTTCCCCTCTGGACTCTGGCAATATATCAATAGACCTAGGCAGAAGAAAAGTCTTACTGGCTACATGTTTTGTTTTAGGGTGAATTTAGGGAGGAAATGTCTGAAGGGCTCCTTCTAGAATGCAAATTCAAGCGGGCCCTCCCCTCTCTGGTTCGGGAGACAAAAGTTTCTCTCAAGAAAGTGGAAAAACCTGTTTATTTAATAAGCAAATACACACATAATATTAAACAATGGAATCTTTCATTGTTCTGAAGAGATGGCAAATTTGGAGAGAGAGTCCTTTTTGTGGGGTATAGCTTAGCTCATTTATTCTCTTATCAGATTTTTTGAGCTGGAAAGTGTTGCATCTCGGGCCCGGGGGGGCCACAGGTGTGATCTTCCAGTGTTTATTTGGATTTTCAGTCCAGAGCAGGTTTGAACAGTTCCAGGAAAAAAGACAGTCTTGGGAAAACTTTCCTTGCTGTAGCTAATGAGGAAAACCAGTGAAAAAGCAAAAACTCCCTGTTTTCCTCTTCTGCTGCCTGCGTTTCAGACAACACAGTCTGTGAGGAAGAATGTGGGGGAGGTAGTGCAGTTTCTGCAACCAAACTGTGTGCTTTTTCTCCTTGTTTCTTTCCTCTCAGTCTTAGGGGTGCAAACTTAATATCCAGCATAAACAGAGCAGACGACTGGGGATACAAGAATCATAAAGTCATCCTAGGATAAAGATTCCTCATTAAAGATTCCTCACTAGGAACAGACCTTCAAGAGCCAAATAGGCCTAACTTGGAAAAGCTTTGTCAGGTATTTTTCTCTCCCATCTTTGAGTGTGTTCCTGTGAGCCCTAAGGAGGATTTTTTTCCCCCCCATTCAATGGCAATCCTTTTCTGAGCACTGCATAAACCCTCTGGGGAAGAGCAGAGCTGCACCTGCCTTCTCCAGGGCCCCTCTCTGGGGCAGGGCTCAGCCCCACATCTCACTCCCTATGGCAGTGCCTGTCCTGGGGGCTGTGACACCACTGGGAGCTGCACAGGCACAGGTTCCCAGAGCCCCAGAGCTGTCAGCAGGGAGCAAAGGACACAGCTGCTTTTCCCCAGAGACCACCTGAGCAGGTGATGCTCAGCTGGCAGCCCCAGCTCCTGGGCCCTGCTGAGGCTGTGCTGCCCTTTGGCCACTGGGCTCACTTGTCAAGGAAGGAAAAATCAGTACTCAGTTCATGGCCTTTTCTGATTCAAGGGGGATTTTCAAAGAGATAGAAAGAAAGGAAGAACCCAGCCCTAAAACTGAACAAAATATCCAGGGAATCAGTGCTGCTGAGACACTTAATTCCCAGGATCTGTTTAGCACAGCCAGGATGCTCAGTGCTACATATTTGTAGGTGTCAGAGACCATCAGCCTGGCCCTGGTGGCCTGTGGAAAGCAGCTCTCCCAGCCTGGGACACCCTCCCCATCCCTTCCATGGGCTCTGGCTGTGGAAGGGCTGGAGCTGGGCACTAACACCCTTTGGAGAGTAGCTGAGCTGTCCCTCAGGGTGTTTCCTGTTGGGGGTTACTGGGGACTCTTGGGGAAGTTTGGGAGTGTCCTTGGGGGGAGTTGGGGTCTCTAAGGGGGTTTAAGGAGGGTTTGGGGGCTTATGGGAGGTTTTAGGGAGTTCTAAGGGTCCCAATGGTCTCTGGAAGTATTTTGGGCATCCTGGAAGTCCCTAAGGAGGGTTTGCAGGGGATCTCGAGGGTTTTGGGGGTCTCTAGTGGGGCTGAGGGTGATCTGAGGTCCCTAAGGGAAGGTCCTGGGGAATGTTCAGGGGATATAAGGGTTATTTGGGGAGGAAGCACTACAGGGAAAGAGGCCAGACTTTAGGAAAGGGGGTGTGGTTTGGGGGGTCCTGAAAGAGTTTGAATTGTGTGGGGGTGGCACATCCAGGGGGGTTAAGGGGGAGTTGGATCTCCCTGGGTAGAGCTTGTGGAGGACCCTAAAGAGGGTTTGTGGGGTTTGATGGGTTACCCGAGGTGGGGGCTGGGGAAGTTTTAGGGGCATTCAGTACATCTTGAGGGGATTTAAGAGAGGGTTTGGGTGGGCCTTGAAGGATGGTTTGAGTGATTCCTGGGAGGGTCAAACTCTACTCATCTGTGTCCCTCAGGGTCTCACCTGTAATCCCCCAACTCCTCCACTCAATCTCCCTAGGAACCCTCCCCCTCCAAGACCCCTCAATAGACCCCAAATTCTTCCCAAATGGCTCCAACATTCCCAAACCCCTGTCCAGGTCCCCCAACCCCATTTTTCCCCCAGGCAGCGTTGCTGGGCAGGGCTCTGGGGCAGCTGTGCTGGGACCCCTCTGGCCAAGGGCGGGTGCTAGCCCAGGGCTGCAGAGAGAAGGGGCTGCAGGGCCAGGAGAAGGGACAATGACAGCCCTGGAGCAGCACTGATCAGGCCTTTCTGAGCAGCTGCCAGAGACCAGGTAAAGGCATGGAGCAGACCCTGGACAGGACAGGACTGAAGGGCTCTCATGGGAAAGGTGCTGAGCACTACACAGGCCTTATTGCATCCTCTGCATCAGCATGGATTTCTGCTGGCCTCTTCCTGCTGGCCTCGCTTTTCAGGTACTTTTCCAGGTGCCCTTGGTGACCCAGTGAGAGTTCAAAACAAGTTGGCCATATCCATTGGGAATCTGGTGCTTTCAGGACAGGGACAAATGGAAAGTTGTCCTTTGCCTTTCCTCACAGTGTCTGCTGGGGCTGCCAGGGACAGGCTGCAGCCTCTGACTGCTTTGCTCTCTTTGACTTGAGGTGGCAGAGTTGACATTTCGGCTGGCAGCCTCCAGAGAGTGCCAGAAACGGATTGTCCACAAAGCTCAGCAAGATGGGAGTGAGGCCCTAGAGAGGGAAAAAGCCAGGTAAATGAAAGCCTGTGGGACCCTGCATTGTGATGAATGGATTCCCTCTTTCTGATCTTTGCATCTGCCTGTGACTCTTGCAAAGCAAGGCAAGGCCAGGAAAAAATGGGGAGTTAAGTCAAAGTGAGGGATCCCTGAGCAAAGCAAAGTATGGAAATGGATATCAGGAAGAACAAGAGGACAGAGGAATCAGTAAGGCAGTGCGAGGTTTGAGAAGGAAAAGCAAGAAAGGGAGAGGAGGGGCATGGAAGGCAAAGCAAGGCAAGGAAGGAGTAGAAAGTGCAAAGCAAGGCAAGACAAATAGCTTGCATTGCCCTGCATGCCCTCCCCCCACCTTGATCTACTCACCCCTTTCTTCCCTGCTCTTGCCTTGCCTTTCCTACCCCTCCTTAGGTCTGCCCAGCCTTGCCTACCCCAACCTTGCCTTCTCTTACTGAACCCCTGATATCCTCCCTTTCCTCTTCCTACAACTCCATATCCTTGCTCAGCCATTCCCCACCTTGATTACCCACCTCTTTTTTTCCTGGCTTTCCACTGCCTTTCCCTGCCTGCTTTTCCTGTGTCCCTCACTGCTTTGCCCACTTGGCATGTGCCTTGATTTGCTAGCCAACGCCTTGCCTTGGCTTGCTTGTCCTGCCTACCCCTTCGTTGTCTTGCCTCGCCTCGTGTATCCACCCTGACCTACCTACTGCCTTCTTCCCTGGCTTTGCCTTGCCTTGCCTGCCCCTCCTTTCACTTGCCTTGCTTTTCCTGCCCCAACTTTCCATTGCCTTGTGATCCTCCTTGTCCTTCCCTTGCCCTTCCTACCGCTCTGTTGCCTTGTATTGATTTGCTAACCCACCACACACTTTGATTTCCCTACCCCTTTTTTTTCCTGGCCTTGCCTATCCTGAGCTGAGTGCACAGACCTGTGTTTGCACTTTATAAGCTGCGAGGGGAAAGTGAAGGCCAGTGCTTCCTTTTTGTTCTAGGACCTTTGGGCATGGGAGCAGTTGCTGGACTTGGTGAGTTTCACAGCTGGGCTCTGCAAGAGTGAAATGTGATGGTACCTGAAGCTGAGCAGGAAAGTGCATAACTCCAGGGGGTGTGTTGCTTTTCACAGGATGCAAGTTAAATGTAGAGACACCAACAGCTTGCTTAGCTGGCACCTTTTGTGGCCAATATTTATACTTGATATGTTTAGTTTATGCTCAGGAGCTCTGCACGATTGAAAGAATGCGGTAGTACATTGAATTTGAAAGGAATCTCATAGCCCTGGTTCACATGGTATTATTGTTTATTGCCTTCAAAGAGAATGTGAAACCCAGCAACTTTTTCGTTTCCAGATTAAAATTATGGAGCTGGGTTTAGCAAGAGAGCAAAAATGTAAAGGTGCTTTCTGCATGCAGCTGAAAGAGAAAAACATAACACCAATGTGAGTTGTGCAGCTTAAGGCTGCATAGAAAAAGTGATGCCCAGCACTCACTCTGTTGTTCCAGGATTTTTTTTTAAGGCACCAGATCATGAAGGTCCGTGGAAGACTGAAAGAAGAGGATTCAACATGCAGTTTAGAAAAAATTTCACTTCCATTCAAAACCCTTAATTCTCACCATGATCAGGGGCAAGATTAATTCCTGTGTCAGGAAGGAAATGGTTTCTGGATTATCCCTTCTCCTCACAGCTTTTCAACTACACACCCCAGTATCAGCCTACACGTGTTTCTTCTCAGCCATTTGTAGTCACATTTGAAGCCCAGGGACAGAATTGCAAAAGTCCAGCCAAAAGTTCGTTCACAATCAGTGTCAGCTGAGAATGCTCCTGCATTTTAACTTGCACCTGTTGAACTCCATCACACTCCCTGTAGAGATGCACTTTCCCTCAAGCTCTCAGTACCTTCTGAGTCTTTTTCACTCTCGCAGATCCCAAACTCCTTCAAAATGTCCAGCAGTTGCTCCCATAAAAAAGGCTCTAGAAGAAAAAGACAGTGCTTTCTCCAGATCTCAACTCATCATAGACCCCCATGGTCTGCAGATGGATTTTCTGTTCCATCATGGGATGCAGGTGGACAATAAACACCTGAGACAGCCCCTCACGTGTCTAGCTGTGTCACTGGGGTGGGAGAAATTTGTGGGGACACTCTGCACCCCATGTGTCACCTGCCCAGAGTGCAAACCAGAACTGAACTGTTTCAAGCTACAACTGGCTCAGAGAAGTGGGCAGGACACAGAGCTTTTGCTGACCTTTCTCTTCCTGACTTTTGAAAACTTCTCTTTGCACCACATACATGTGCCTCTCTCTTTCCCCTCACAACCTCCTTCAGACTCGCTGGGGGGCTTTGGAGGGATTGTCAAAGGTGAGGGTGAGTGCCAGGTGAAGGGGTGTTGGGAAAGATGAAAGTTTGACAGGAAAGTGTCACAGATATGTATGCTTGGCAGAAAGCTCTCTGAATGCGGAACCTGAAAGCGGAACAGAGATGGAAGCAAGTTTTGATATAGAAGAATAAAAAGTGTTTAAGTTAGGGATTACCAAGTTGTTACTGGGCAAGGGTGAAGATGAGTTGGAAGGAAACTTTAAGGCTGAGAACAAAGGATAAGTCGTCTATAAACAAACATGTTTTTACCAAATAAAGAGAAAAACGATAGGCAAACAAAAACATGTTTTTACCAAGTAATAAAAAGGTCTAAGAATTTTCCACTGCATGAGAACAGAAAAGCAACTTTAAGCTTAAAATGTAATGTATTAACTGGGTGTGATTGGAGAGTACTAACCATATGTGGTAATGTTAGTAGTTGTGTTAGGTTATAGGAAAATGTAAAGGTCTTGATTGGTTATTATGTATTAAGATGCTCAGTAAAGAAAGTATATAATGCATTGTAACCAGAACTAAAGAGAACTAAAGAGGCTTCAGGCTTGCCTATAAGCTGATGCTGACAGCTCTGTCACCCACCACCCAGGACTGCTGTAACATCATCTATGCAATAAACAGGATCTTCTGAAGAGCCTGCCTGTTGTCCCAAAATCCTTTGTCAATGCTTTCTTCTACAAAGGGGGAAATTTGGAGTGGCGAGACAGAGGAACACCGCAAAAAGCCCCCCAAATTTTATTACCTCCACCCTCCCCAAACCAACTCAACTTCACCCCTAAAATGGCTTCAAAGTGTCCCAAAACATGTCCACAGGTCACAATGGTGCCCTAGTTCCATGAGGCCCCACAGTGTCACAATAGAGCCCTGGTTCCATGAGGTTCCACAGTGTCCCAGTGGAGCCCTGGTTCCATGAGGTTCCATGGTGTCCAGTGGAGCAGGGTTCCATGAAGTTCTACAGTGTCACTAGGGTGTCCTGGGTCCTGCAGGGTCAAAAGGCACTGTGGGTTCTGTGCAGCCCCCCGTGTCACAATGGTCCCTGGCTTCCAGTGATTTATTTTAAAATTATGGATATTGATCTAATATTGATATCCAACTGTGATGGACAAAGACTCTCTAACAGTTTAAAGTTAGAAAGTGTATGTTTATTACACCGAACAGCATGTGGGATTAGCTCCCAAATACACACCACACCTTACAGAAAATCCCAGAGGCCTTTTATTTACAAAAGTATTGAATACTCAAAACTCAGATGTATATTCATAGCCTTAGTAACTCCTATTCTCCGCTTTCTATGGTAATTAGCTAAAAGCCATTAAGCATGAGTAGTTTGTTCTTTGATATGGGTCAGGTGGGTCTATTCTGGGGAGGGGACACCAAAATGAGGAAGTAAAATGAGTCTTCCTCATTCTGACCCTTTTACCTTTTCAATGCATAGGTGACAAATGAATCCTTGGTAGAACTTATAGTTTCCTGTGTTCAATGGCTCCTTCAAGCATGGGAAGTCTGCAACTATTTTGTGTCCTTGAGATCTATTTACCACAATTTTGTTTTTCATAACAAGCATAGCTACACAAACATAAAATTGACAAGCACTGAGTTACTGGATCCTGGATGGCTTATCTAAGGTCTGGCTTCTGTTAACTGCAAGCAAAGCTTATCTACCTATTTAAGCTAATTCAGCAATCTTAACTTTCCTAAAATTCTTAATTCTTCAAAATTAATGTCTCATCAGGAGCCCCCGCATTGTCCTGGTGGCTGCAGGCAAGGGTGGCTGGGAGCTCCTGCCTCCCCAGTGGCTGGAGGAGAGGCTGGAGGGACAGGGTGCAGACAGTGCCATGGCCCCTTCTCTCCTCATGCCCAGCCCTGCCCCACACCTGTCCTTGTCCCTGCCAGATCCTTGGCATGTAACCTTCCCAAGTCCTTACCTGTGCAGGTGACACATGGGGTGCAGAGTGTCCCCACAAATTTCTCCCACCCCAGTGACACAGCTAGACACGTGAGGGGCTGTCTCAGGTGTTTATTGTCCACCCGCATCCCATGATGGAGCAGAAAATTCATCTGCAGGATTCATGGGGGTCCATGATGGAGCTGAGATCCACCTGCAACCCATGCAGGATCCTACACTGGAGAGGACTGATTCCCAAAGGAAACCCTGAGCATGTGGTAAGCCTGTGCTGGAGCAGGATACTGGCAGGACCTGTGGAAGCTGTGAGAGAGGAGCCTACCTGGAGAAGGTTCCTGGTAGTATTTAAGATCACATTGGGTGTCACAAATATGTCCTTGGCTTGATGAGACCCTGCAGTGCCTAAATGGCTTCTTACCAAAAAGTTGGTAAAATAAAAATCTCCTTAATACCAATGTGGCATGAAGAAGCAGCATTCTTTATTTGGCCAGATGCATGGGGGGATAGCTCCTCCCAAAGCCATGCATGTTGAGTACAGGAAAGTTTCTGTTTATACACTGCATACATATTCATTGATTGTCCCAAAATAAGCATACATATGATAATCATTTGCCTGAAACCATTGACATATCATTCCCCTCCCTTTTACTTGTGTACTCTTGTGTCCTGGGGTCTCTTTGGTGGTCTTGGATCCCAGTGTTCCAGTCAAACTGGTCGAGCTGGGAGGGCACTAGGGCTGGTAAATTTCCAGTTCTCCTTCTTACATGTTATAGGCAACTCAAAACCTGGGCAGGAATGAGTAAATGAAATTTAATTTGAACCCATTAAAAGTTACAAAGCAAAGGGGGGAACAGCTCTGGGATCTTGATGGGATTCTTTCTGCCCACCAGAGGCCTAGCTTCCCATTAATATTAGATGTTAATGGCATCTCTGCCTTTTATACCCTGAGCCTCATTAATATTCATCAGTAGTCCTTACATGTCCTCCTCATTGGTGGAACCCTTCTCATTTCTTGATTGCTGCTGTGATGTTACTCTGTCAGGTCTCCTAGCAACAATTGCCCCCTCACTCCTTGCTGCCTCTTACAAGGGGCATCAAAACTATACTGTAACAACAAAAATACCTATCAACAGAACTGTAAACCCTAACAAAACTTCTCCCCACCATACTTGACAACCTTTCCTCATTTGCATGAGCCAATCATCCCCCCCCCTCATTCACAACATTACACAATGGACATTGAGCAGTTTCCATAGGCCAGTGGGTTTTGAAGAACAAGCTTTGTGTTAGCTCATCAGGTAACATCTGGTAACATTCTCCCCTTCGAGGCTTGTGAAACTTCTTTTCAAGTGTTCATAAGCCTTGCTTTGCCTTTTTACTAATATATAAATTCCTCATGTTGCATCATCTCACAGTACTGATGTCACCTGCACACATAAGGACCTGGGGGGTGTTTCATGCCATGGCTGTGGCAGAGACAGGGTCCGGCATGGGGACAGAAAGGGCCATGGCACTCTCTGTATGTTGTCCCTGTGCCTCTCCTCAATTGCTGAGGGGGCAGAAGCTCCCAGCCACCTGCTCCTGCAGCCAAGAGGCCACTGGGACACTGCAGGGGCTCCGGGAAGCCAGGGGCCATTGTGACACAACACAACCAAGGAGACCACTGTGACATTCTGGAACCCCATGGAACAGCGGCCCATTTTGACACGGAGGGGCCTCATGGAACCAAGGGTCTACAATAAGCCTGTGGGAGCTCATGGAAGTGAGGGGTGTTTGTGACACAGCGAGGCTGCATGGAGCCAAGGGTCCATAATGACACAACAGAACCTCATGGAACCAAGGGACCATTGGGACTGTGATGTGAAAAGGGGAGGCTTCATTGACCCTTAGTGTTGGGAGATTACTCAGCCCTTAGTTTTGAATGTCAGCACACCTGGAAAGCTGAGACACTTGTGCCCAACCAGTCTGTCAGTGTCCTCTTAGGGGGATCCTTCACTGAGCAGTCCTGCTGGTTTGGGGGATGTTTGACTGACTCAGGGCAACACCAACAGCACAAAGGAGACCCCTCAGCAGCTCTGCCCCTTTATTAGAGTGTGTTCCCTGCTGCCAGTGACTGCCAGCACTCAGCAAGGACTCACACTGACAGTTTATGGAATAACACCCTTTATTAATATTAAATCATGACATGTCAAGGTTCAAGGACTGTCAGTGATAGTGTCTGACTGTAAAATTGCACTCAAAGGAATGCAGAGACAAGCTCTAATTCCCAATAAAACAATCAGTGTGCATAAAAGTATGATTCTTGCCCAATAGGCATCCTTATAGGGAAGAAGACAGGTCCAGCTCCTTGACTGATCCCCACAGTTACCAAGGAGTCTTCCCTAACTTTTCTCCCATTCTCAACTTACTTTTATACTATTTCTTTGTATTTAGGTGAAGCTTGAGTCAGACATGCCTTTGTGTCTTGGGGATGGTTTTTTATCCCATACAATTTTTGGTGGGCATTTTTTTTGTTGTTGTTGCTGTTTGGTTTGGTTTGGGAGTTCTTTTGGTTTTGTGTCCAGGGTGGTTGCTGCCCCCCATGCCCACCCTGGCTCCCCATGCCCAGGAGTATCATGATGAGTGAGAGCCAAATCATGGTTTCCAGCAAGAGTTGGGGGTGGGCAAGGAGTAGCTCCTTCCTTCCAGGGGGGCTTTTTTGACTGGCCACGCAGCTGGTGTCTCTGACCAGGGATACTGCTGCTTTGTGGGTTATGCCTGTTTCTTTTTGTTTCTTTTCCTTCCCCACTGTGGCCGGGCTTGCTGGCTTGCTTGTCTGTTTCTCTGCTGCTGGGGAGCCCAGAGCCAGCGTGTGTTGCACCAGGAGCCAGGAACACCTCGTTCCCTGCCAGGGCCACCTCTGCACAGCCCAAACCCAGGGACCAGCCATCGTTGGTGAGCTGCCCCGGGAAGAATTCCCCACTCTGCCCCACTGTTCTCTGCCACTGCTGCAGGGAGTCTTGCTGGACTGCAACCCAACACCCCCTGCCTGCCAAGACACCCCGTGGCTCCTGCTGCAGCTGCAGAGTTTCTGAGACAAGGAAGGCTTGATGGACAATATGGGTCCCTCGCCTCCAATTAATAATTTTGAAATTAAGGGGCTTTCAGGCAAAGATATGGGAAAAGGAATAACAGTTCTTTATTAGTATGTATAGCAAGGCAAACTGACAACTATGGTGTTAACAACAAACAGAAGCAGAAACCCAGTCACAGCCTCCTCTCGGCCACAGGCACTTTCCCCTTTGGTGCAGTTCCGGTCACAGCCTGCAGGGGCGCTCCCAGCCAGGCAGGGCGGGTGCAATGAGTCCCCCACGGCTGCAGGGGGCGCTGTGGTGCAATCTCGGCCGTCCCCCTGGGAGCCCACACAGTGAACAACCCCAGGAACTCACCTCATGAACCTCCTTGGAACCCACCCTGGGATCTGCCTGGGAACCACCCAGAAACCCACCCGCGGAATGTCCTGAAAACTGCCCTGGAACCCACCCCCGGCACTGCTCAAAAATGTGCCCAGAAATGACACAGGAACATCCCTTAGACACCCCCTGGGAAATGTCCAAGAATGACCCAGGAATCACCACAGAAGCCCCTCCAGGACTCACCGCAGGAACTGCCCAGGAAGCCCCACTGGGAATGAAAGAACTGCTCGCTGTTCCCCATAGTGGAAGGTGACAACTCTGGGAAGCCCCCCAGGAACTTCCTGGGATCTCACACCAGGAATCACCAGGGAACTCATTCCAGGAATAGCATGGGAACCCTGGAAACATGAAGAGACTCCACAGTTGACAAATTTATTTATTATGCAAAGGGAGTCCCTGGAACAGAAAGAGAAATCACAGCACATCTCTGTCACCCTGCAGTCACAGTGACTATGGGATGGTTCAGAAAGCTGTGGGACCTACTCAAAGTAGAGGGAGCAATGGGTGCTCATCTACAATGTGCCTCTTCAAGTCTGATCTATTTGTTTTACAACACTATGAAGACTCCATAGGATTGGGAAAAAACTGCAGCAAGAAATCCTCTCCAGTTGAGTTGTTTTTGTTGTTGATGAGGTCTTCCAGGTTCAGCACAGGCTTTCTGCTCAGCACCATCATCCTGAACAGAGCAGTGCTGGAGGTGATGCTCAGATGGGGAAGGAAGGGGCTGTGGTTGTAAGGGGATGTTCACCATCATGGTCCCAGAGCAAGCAAACACCAGGGAGAGGGGAATCTCCCTTGCTGGGAGCTCCCAAATCCCAAAAGGGCAAACTCAGTGGAAGAAGTTCCATTTTCTTTGTCTTCTTTTCTGCACAAGCTCCTCTGATGGTACGAGGCAGAGAAGAGCTGAGGTGCCAGAGCCAGGAATTTCTGTTTGGCTTGAGCCAACCTCACCCATGTCAC
>WEIU01008106.1:115766-138561 GCA_013389925.1 Aegithalos caudatus | reverse complement strand
TGCAGGAGGGTATTCAGTGAGACCCTTGCACAGTACTAGGTTTCCTTGGGTACAGAATTCACACACATACACAGGGCCATTAACACTCACACCACACAGCACCCACCTGAAGGCTTCTGCAGTTAAAATGCCATCAGAAACATTGATAGCTGACTGTTGTACACAAAGTATATTTTTTGTGTCAACTGGAATCGTTTCTTGTCTATGTGTCGTCTGGATTTTTTTTCCTTACATTGCATCGCCTTCAGAAATATTTATTATTCATTTAAAAGCTATCTGCAATCAATATAAAGTAGAACTTCGAATAGAGGAAAAGTATATGTAATTGTCCAACAAGTGTATTTTCTTGTACAGTGTTCAGCTCTGTTTTACCTGGCCATCTATACACACTTGAAAAACTTCTTTTTTATATCTTCACAGTGAAGAATCTGTTTGCATTCCAGACTGTAATCGATCTGAGTCAAGTAGAGAGGAAAAAAAGCTTCCTGTTAAAGAGGATGCCCTAACAGTCAAAAAGACTGGAAACTGTGTCAGTCTAATAGTTCCACAGCAAGACTGTCAGCTGCAAGACCTACTCAAACAGTTAAGAACACCTGCTGCTTAACAGAGAGTGCAATTGCATTTGATGGCTGTGTTTTGTTGTCTCCAGCCACAATGTCCTGGCCAATGGTCCTTGTCCAATTTTGTGAGCTCAGCAGAGCTGCCACTGAATAGCCTGGGAATCTCCCAGAGAGAACTCAGACATTGCAGGACAGAAAGTAGGTACCATTCTTGTGTCCCACTAAGTATCAAACCAGTGCTAGAAGTCACTGAGATGAAAAGCAGTTGGAAAAAGACAGCTAGAGGGTCCTGACCATTTGTGAATGATGAAAAAACTCATCATCCTACAGGACAGAGGTCCCATGATACTGACCAAATCCAATGTATAGTCTTCAAGCCTAAATAATGTCACGCAATTCATACTGGGCAGTGTTGTTCAGTTCATGTCCTCAAATCTCTCAGGCAACATTATATTTTTGTTCCAAACCTAGTGTGGACATCTTCCACGTCAGGGCCTAACAATCCCTTTATATTAATATTTACAAATGGTTTTGGATTTTTCAAAATGAAAAATGACATAAAAGTAGAAGTAGTGGATACATTATGTGATGCCTTGTAAGGCTATTTCTATTTAATGAAGTTATGATGTCCTGCATCACCTGTGAGTATCATTCACATATATGTAATAAAACCAACATTGGAATGTTGATGTTTTATGAACCTTTCACAAAGCAGGCATCACAGCATAATTTCTTTTGCATTTCTTGCATAATATATGCTTTTTTTTAGTGATTAAATGCAATGAAAAAGAAACTGCTTAATAACTCACAAGAGAAATTTTCTTGCTGATAAGTCCCATGTGCAAAAATACTTCTGTAATTATTTATCAGGCATGTAACATTCCATTTATAAACATATAAAATTCCTCCAATTTCATGCTCTTTGCAGAAGATAGAAGTCAAATCAACTCCTGACTTGGGAGATACAATGGGGAGAGCAAATTTTTTGTTGGTTGGTTTTTTGTTTCTGTGTGTGTGTTTTTTCTGTTTCTTCTTCTTGTGCACTGTTTGTACACTTGATTTAAGTGTCAGGTAAGGTAATGGTTTCTATTTTTCCCAGTTTCCATTTCATACCTTTAGCAATGAAAACAATGAAAAATTGTTAAAAAAAAATGCTGGAAACACCTTAAAGCATGTTCTGCATCAGGAAGCAGTACTGAGAGTTCAAGAGGTGTCATTATCCTCTCTCCATCCTGTGAATAGAATGCTCCAGTGTAGCAGAGATATTCTCAGAGGTGCTTGAAAGGGCATTTTTCAGACAAATAGCATAACACAGCTCTAGTTTCCTTAATTAACAATTGCAATGAGGTCTTGGTAGTAGAGGAAAGAAGATATATCTCATACCAGAATCATTTTTGCATTTTGGGTAATGCTCACTGATGTACTAGAAATGTTTCATTCAGACCCTCCATTTCCCAATCTAACCAGGCATGCTGCTGAAGCAGTTGCCAGAATTAGCATCACTGGTGGCTGCACTGGGAGTTCACTGGCAAAGGTTTTGTCCATCAACTCTCTCTCACTCTGTGGTTTCTTTCATACTTACACATTAAAGTCACTCATATAAATGTCAGTTGGAATTTTCATGAAGAAAGGAGCCATCAACAGATTACATTTTATGGAGTGATATAAATTGGTCTTACTGTTCACAACAGAAAAATAAATATGGTCTTACTGTTCACTGAAAACTACTCTGAAAAATAATTGCAAAACATTTTTTATTTTTAGACTCAGGATGTGACAAAATTACTTTTTCCCTTTTTCATTCCTTTTTTTTGTTTTGTTGTTGTCATTTATTTCCATAGAAAAAGCAGTATGAGATTAATTTAAACTAAATAAATTGAGTGATATATCACTAGCAGGTTATTTGTGTGTGGCAGAATTGTCTTTTACCTAGGGAAAAAAATTACATAGGTACGTAGATGTTTTCTTAAAAGCTTTTTAAAATTAGAGGAATAGCTACAATACAGTGATAGAATTGACCTAATTTAGACATCTTTGGTTCTGCATCCAGTTATACAGGTTGTCTTATATTTCTGGGAGAACATATTACTTGCTTCTTTGTAGTTATATACTGAAGTTCACCACTTCTACCACTTATTTCATGTCAGTGTTTTTAGCATGTTGCAAGGCACTTGTATTCTCCAAGGGATGAAGAACTTGGGTCACTACAAGCAAAAGAAATAATGATCTGAGTCTGCAAGAGAAGATGAAAGAAAATGCATATCTGCCCCTACTTGAATTCATCCTAGGCACACACACACCATCCCTTATGAAGAATCAAGTTTTAATTAAGTCTACAGATAGCACACGAATCCCTTTCAGGCAGAGTAATTATATCATTGAGTCTTTAATAAGGTTTCAGCAGAGGAGTCTAAAAGAACAGATTCTTACTATTTACTTTGAATAACAAGAGTTCTCTTTGGCAGAAAGTTATATGGGCTGAGCCAAATACAGAAGTTTATCCTGCTTATCACTGCCAGCTGCTTCTGGGGATAACACAGGAAGACTTCTCCCTTAAAAACATGAGAAGTCTGCAAGGTTGGAACTGTACCTTAATTGCAGCACCTCAGACATTGAAACATCTGGACACAAATTTGCTACCAATTTTAGTTCCATAAAATTTAGACCAGTGAGCTTTTTATGAGCTTTCATTCATGGACTTATAAATTTAAGAATTTGAAATCATTCTTATCGTAGTCACATGAGGACAGATTGCAAACACATCATACATGTCTCCACCAAGTTATTGTCCAGTGTGTGTTTGCAGTTGTACTAATTCAAATTTGGAGTTAGATACTCATATTAGTATGTGGCACAGAACAAAAATTCCCATACATTTTTATGGTTCCACTCATATTTTGGTTTCTGCTGCTGCTGAATAATACTAGGCAGTTATGCATTCTAAGCTTTCTTTAAAATAATGAATTCCATAATTTTAAACTGCTTTTCCTAGTTCAGTCAAAGATGTTAAGAGAACAAGTGATTTATTTTCAAATTGCATATGCTTTCAGTAACTGTCTACATACCAGTCCCTAGGCATCAGAATTAATTTTAGCAGCTCTGCGTAATTAATGACAATGGCACCCTTGTTAAAATATGAGAGTGCTGTGTCTATAAATTCTTCTTCCTGTTTTTCATTTCTTCTGCATTTTGAAGTACGTTAAAAAATGAATTTGCTTCACTAGCACCTGTCTAAAGAAACACTTGTGGCAGACCTATGCACCATCTTATAGTCACACCACAGAGGAAAAAATACTGCAACAAAACTACTACCTCAGCCAAAACAAGAGAAAAAGTGATCCATTCTAGACAGTCAAAAAAATGTGTAAAGGGAGGGGAATATTTTTATTACACCTAAATGTATAAAAAGTAGGTAGTATCTCTCATGAACAGAAAAAAAATCCTTAAAGACAAAACTCAAGTGTTTCTAAAGAGATTCAGTAAGAGAAAAAAATAAGAAACAAAACTAATTCATATTCTGTAATCAAGTGGACAACTGCAGAAGGAATAAAGTTCTCTCATTTATTCCAATTTAATTTCTTGTACATATTATGTAGGTCTAGCAGGCAGGGAAAAAGCCAGTCTGTCAAAATCAAAGCAGCTTTTAGTAAAGATGATGGAGAAATAATTACTGTCTGGTTCTCAGGAAATCTCTCTTGTGCATAAAGCTGAATCCAATTAACCTATAGCAAAAGAAATTAAAAAAAAAAAAAAAAAAAAAAAAAGGCTAACATTTTGGTATCACTGATTGAAGTTTGCTGCAGTCTCCTCTGCTCTATTCAGTGCAATGTGCCAGCAACAGAGAAGAGTACAGCAGAAAAATTTGTATTCAGCCAAACTTTGTAGTGGAATTCCTTTGGGAGTTCAAAAGTGTAATTCTTCTGTTTCAACTGATGGAGCCAAAATATGTTTATAAGATGAATCTAAAATTTCACTATCTTAAAGTTTCCCATCATTGAAGAATGAAGGCAGAGCTGGGCATAGTAAAAATAAACAATTCCATTCCTAGACATTCTACTCTATGTCTGTGATCTATCTTTATTTCTCTGTTTTTAGGTTTTAAGCATTGCATGGTTTCTAATTAACTTGACAGAGTACCAATCAATATGCAGCTAGAGTAGGATCCTAAAATATTATCACACCAATTTATCCACAACCCAGTTTCATGCCAATATAAGAAAACAAATGGTGCTCCTTTCACAGAGGCAGTAAATGATTGCACACTTAAGTCCAGTGTTAACTTCTGAGTAAGGTGCAACACAGCAAAGATTAGGATACATTTCTGACACAGAAATTCTTTAGCTATAGAGCTCACTCCTTACTGGAAAAACTAAAGAATCAAGGAGGTTGGAAAAGACCTCTGAGATCATCAAGTGCAACTGTAAACCCAACATCACTATGTTCACCACCAAACCATTTTCCCAAGTGTCATATCCTAACATGTTTTGAACATGTCCACGGATGCTGATTCCACCACTTCCTTGGGTAGCCCATTCCAATGCCCCACCACCTGTCTACTGAATGGTGTTTATGTCCTATTCATTTTTTAATATCAAGGAATTTACAATGAATAATGGTCAAGTCTTTCAGACTTTTGCACAAAATTTACCTTAAATAGCCATTGGGTCTCCTTCAGAGCCCTAGGATCAACACGCTAGCCACATGCACATATTGCTCTTGGGCAGAGCACAAAAGAAGTGAGTGAGTGTATCTGCCAAGATTGACCCAAAATGAGATTCTGCGAGGCTGCTGAATTGCTCCACCAAAGATTTATCTGTTCATTGTCTTTGCCAAGGGCTCAATGCAATCTCAGATTTCATCTTTTCCCTAGCTTCTTCAGCCTCATATCCTTCCTTAGTTATTGTCTCTTTAGCTGTGACCGGGGAGGGAGTAGAGTGTTTCCTTCACAAACTCGTATAAACTGACTTCAAGCCATGAAAATATCTACATGTATTTAGTACATTTTTAAAGGGTTTGAACATCTGCACTAAGCCGGTGCTTGAAGTCAGGAGGGGTGCTAGAATATACCACTTTCTGTGGAAAAGCATTTCTATTTGAGTTGACTAATCCTTCATGTTAATGACATTTATTTCACCCCTGTGGCAGGCAGTTCTGTTATAAGATTCCCAGGTGTTGGGTTTTATCTTAAATTCCTTAAGGGTCCAGCCTATTTGGATGGTGGCTATAATAGCGAGACACAGCACATTCCAGAGTGTCTTGCAACTCAAAAGGGTTTAATAAATGAACGAAAATGATACATAAACAAAATATATAAACCGTGCACGGTGCTGGGAAGTCCAGTACCTTGTACAACACCCAGAAAATGCCCTTGGTTCTATTGTTCAGTCCCTTTTTCTACTTAATGTCCGAGGATGGTCCTGTTTGAAAGTTCCCAATGGAGAACCCTACAGGGTTTGACTGACAGGTGAAAGGTCCAACAGGTGTTTCCCTTTTGGCACTCAGCCAGCCACAGACAGACATGTACAGAACCTTCCAGGCAAATTTCCTAATAAGTAAATCAGCAACCCGAAAGTTTTTCCTAATATAGAAACACCTTCCTAAGTATAGGAAGTGCATTACTACAGTCTGTCACAGGTCCTTCTAAGACCTTACCAGGAGGACATCCAGGACTGGATCTGGGTCCGCTCTTTCCACTCAAAATTGCAAGTTCCAGATCACTCTCCCTTCTGGTCCAGGCCAAACACAGCAGCACCTGGGACAAGGTTTCATGGTGATCATACTGGAACTAGAGGCAAGATCTCATCTGCCATAAAAACAAATTTCTACTCCTGCTGCTGTCACTGAGGTCCCACTGAGCTCAGGACTCAGCGTGACCAGTGAGCCAGGGCTCTCAAACTGTTCTCAAAACCCAAGGAGTATGTGTTTGAAGGAAACAAGTGCATGGTCCTCAGAGGGAACAGTTTTACTCTGCAAGACATTAGTGCCAGCTCCTGCTCTGTCCAGAATTGGACCCACAAAGTTTCAGGGGGTCAAAGTGAGAAGTGCTACAGGACAGAGTTTGGTTTTCCTCCTTGCTCTGATTGGGATACAGCAGAAGGAAGGGATTGTCTGAACAGCAAGGTACGAGCCACCAGCTGTTTTGCCTGGTATTTTGGGGATAGGGGCCTAACAGTCAACTTCCAAGATACAAATAATATCCTGGCGACCATTGCAGCAAAGGGGTGTACCCACATGTACTTATACAGATCTTTTTCCAGTCCTCCCTCCCTTAAAGTACCCATTGTTTTACATTGTGTTTGTCTACTGGATTCTGTCATGTTGCCTTTGAAGGGGAAATCTGTTGCCCTGTGTTTTGTTACATGATCCATTGTAATTTCATGTAATGTAACCACAAATGTGAACCCACCAGGAGGTTTGGTTTTACACTCAGCATGCAACTTTTCTTTACAGATGGCCAGAAGAGCTATTAAATTGATAGTTTGAGGGAAGCCTCCAGATGACAACTGGTATATAGTCATCTGTATTTAGTAAAGTATGTGCTTTGCAAACTGTTATCCTGCAGGCTAACATGTGAGCGTATCTATTGCAGATTTAAAAAGGAAACAAAAAACAAATTTGCAATAATCTTCCAGGGTCTCCAAAGTTGTCTTTTCAAAAATCCTAAATGGCTATAGCAAGTATTTTGGAAACCAAAGCAAATTGTCTAAAGTTTTGACACATTTTATATATAAATCATGTTTATTTGTATGTGTAGCCTGTTTTTCCTGTTGACATCATTTCAGAATCATTGTCTGTTTCAGCTAAGAAATAATATCTTCCTTTTTTCCAAGCAATATATGTTAATGTATGTGTGAACACCAGCTCATCAGACTGAGGAAAATGTAAAAGGAAATACTGTGCGTTTATAAGGGCAACAGCTGGCTTTTCTTAGGTATCAAGAGGAGACAAATAAGTAACATTTATAAAGAGTATGACAGGAGCTAAAGAAAATTTACTCTAAGAGGATTCATTGTGCAGAAAAGTGGAGCAAAATGTTTATTGCTGTCTCCAAACTCATGTTACCATGAGGAGCTGCTTGTATAGCTTGTCTGATATTTCTTTCCTACTAGGAACATAGTTTCATTCTCTGAGCTGACCTGCAATATGAAATAAAATAAATTATTATTTTAATTTAGTGGCAGGTAGCTTGCCAAGTACCTTGATGAAGAAGTTACCCATTACCTGCAACCAGTATAGTCCCCTTCTGTGTATTGCTCCAATGCTTCCAAATACTGGGACATAAACAGATTATTTTCCCCAGCCTTAACAGATTACGGTTCTCCATCTCCCAGACCACAATCCCTGCCCCATACCAGGAATCCATGTTCAGATCACTGTATCCAGCTCTTTACCACTGAAAGCTCCCAGGCCCAGATACCTGCCCCTGCACTCTAGCCAGTCCAAGACTCTCACTCTCTTCAAGCATTTAATTCTTCCTCCCTCCTCTATGCATCCCTAAATCCCACAGCCCCACCGCCCCCCTTGTCGACACCAGTCCAACAGAAGGGAAGCCATCAAAAGCTGCTCTCTTCCTCAGGATGGACATTGCCTTTGTCTCAAGGACCTCAGAAGAGGGGTCAACAGTGGCCATGAGCTAGCACAGGACAGGTGATGGCTGGGTGCACAGCTGGCCTGTGAAATGAACTGACACACTGCTTGCTTTCCTAGAACATACACGTGTATACACGATAGATATATTGCAATAAATAGATATAGATGAAATTACAGTTAGCTTTATGGTGAATATAAACATTGAAATACCATATACCCTTGATATAGATACAGCAATTATATTTTTAACTTTGTTGTGAGTTACCATCTTATCTCATTTGTGCTTACAGCTCTAACGGGAAATCAGTTTCCTGGGCCCAGAACGAGAAAAGCAGCCGAGGAGCACACCTTTGGCAGCGGTTGTCCGTCCACATCAACAAAAAAGAGAACCCCAACCAAACTGCAGTGATCAAGCCTTTTTCTAAAAGCACAGATAGTAGCCGACACAGTAGCAGTGCTACATTTCCTGAGGCTAGTGCCAAAACGCTTTATGACGTTTCGGAAGCTGAAGAGCAATACCCGGCTCAGTACCGACCACAGACGCCCTCACCGATCAGCACTTTGAGCCACAGAACTGCCTCTGTCAGCAGAACAGAAGATGAAGCCCCTACCTTCCAGTCAGAACCTCCTCAGAGGAGTAGCTCCTCTCAAGGCTCCCTCATGGAGCAGATCAGTAGTGTTGTCACTCGCTTCACAGCCAATATCACTGAGCTGAACTCTATGATGCTTTCAACATCTACTCCAGGGACAATGGGGGCTGCTCCTCTCTGCTCTTCATACCTGATTCCACGGGAAATCCAGCTCCCTACGACAATGACCACTCTTGCAGAGATCCAACCGCTTCCTGCCATTGAAGTCAATGGCGCTTCGCAGTCTGCCAGGAAACCTTCAAATGACAGCATCAAAGAAGGCACTTCAGAGACCCCAACAGCCAAGCAAGACCTGGAGGAGTTGGTAGCCTTAACTCCTCCTTCTCCTTTTAGAGACTCCATCGATTCTGGAAGTGCATCTCCCAGCTCTCCGGCTTCTGAATCAGCTCTCTGTATCCCGTCCTCCCCCAAATACGACACACTCCTCATCAGAGATTATACTCAAAGTTCTTCTTCGCTGTGAATGTAGTTCAAGACGACGTTGGATCTCAACAACTACAGCAAGTAGTGAGGGGACAGCCAAGTCTTCAAGGTCTCCAGTGTTTACACAGACAGAGTGAGAGGCGTTGGTTCATCTTGTGAGAAATGGAAGGGAAGAAGAGGAATCACTTGAGAGGTGGAAACATCAGATTAATTATGCTGATTTAAAGGAAAAATGACTCTTGGCAGATTATCGTGGCCTTAAAAAAACATGGGCTTTTCAGAAACACTGAATCTATTTTTGAGGGCTTATAAGGAGTCTGTTAATCCAGTTATATACCAAGTGCTTTGCTTTAGTATTACAATGAACTGTGTGTACAATATAGGGGACGGGGGTGAACTAGATTGTAAACAACTGTACAATGGCTTGTTTGTTTACTCTGATCCCTAACCCAGAAGTGAACCTTGATCTTTTATCAAGAATAGAAGACCAAACATTGAATGTACATTTTCTAACAGACTCAAATCTGGGACCAACCTGTCAAGTTTCTTTCTTTTTTTTTTTTTTTCTATGAAGATCTCAAAAAGCAGTAATGTATGTTCAAAAACTATGAAACTTTTTGCTGAAGAATATTTTGTCTGTGACACGTTACACGTGGATAACACTAAGCTGAGGCTTTGCAGTGAGTGACTGCAATACGGAGGGCTTTACAAATGACTTCTCAATCTACGCATTTGTTCATGAAATTCTCTTCTATCAGTATCAAAAGTTCAATTTGTTAACATTGGATTCACCCTCACAACAACAAAACCCAAGGAAGATTTCCTGACTATTTCACCATGTTGCCAACTAATAATGAAGTAGCAAAAAATATTTTCTGGAGTACTGTTTTGTAATTCCCTTATCAGGGCAAGTTGTTGAGATGAATATTCTCTTTCTAGCAGCACTACCAAGCTATATTATAGCTGCACTCCCTACTGAAATTAACACATTTTTATGGACATCCTCGTGATAATGTTACCAGTTAAAATACTTATTCAGATTCCCATCTTTGCTTGTAACAAACAGGTAAACACCCTAAGGATTTTCTCCATCCTTTGAATGACAGAATTCTAGGATACCAATTTGGATTATGATGAATGCTGTCAGTGGGAAAGGTTGTCATAATCATAATTAATATATATATATAGGGAAAGAACCCTGTGTCAAAGTCTGCTTAGAGGTGATTAAGCTACTTGTTAATAAGCAACAATTTTAAACTTTGTTTCGCTGCTGATGCCTTGCAGCTATGAACAGCGACAGAAAAAAACATTCAAAGCAATACAGAGTAAAGGCTAAAACAAAGAAGACCTAATAAGATATGAACCAACAGAATCTTTGTTTCTTAGCAACTCACAGAAGAAACAAGGGGATTCCTCAATTTTTTTTTCCTATATCAAGGTAGTACAGTTTAGTGCACTTCATACTGTCACAGCACTTTTTTAATACAGGCAGGGAAGAGTTTTAAAGTTTGAATAGTAGCTAAATAATTTTTGATAGGTGTAGTTACATAGAACTTGTAAGTTGGGCCCTAAACGCACACTGTATTGGCTCTCTTCTTCATGACATAGCTGTCCTCAGGTGCCAAACTTTTATGGGTTTGTTTTAATTTATTGAAGGATAGCATGAAGTGATGAGTAATGTACTTCAATTCAAAGTTGAGTTGATGTAGCCTTACATAGAAGACAGCCTCAAGGAAGGGAGCCTTGAAATAAGGCTGCTATATTTTATTTTCAAAACCTTTAGATCTTGTTTCTTCGAAGATAACAAATATTTTATAATCAAAATTCATACCTCCTTTTTCTCCCCCATGTTCAAATTAAATATTTGATCAAACAAGTAAAAGATGAAAGCACATTCACATATTTTAGCAAAGAGTATTTTCTTTTCCTTTGGGATGCTTGTTTCACTACTATGTGTTGCACCCCAATTTGCTGCTCAACAACATTTAAAAACGAAAAGTAATAGATGACTGAATCCAGACCAGCACCTCATGGAGATACTCTCGTGACTCTAGAGCCAGGCAGTGTTATCCAATTGCAGTCTGGGCATGCTTGTCTTGTCAGGTGCAGTCATTTATCAGCTTTGGCTATAGCATGAACAGGCAGGTCACAAAACAGCTCTACTCCAGAAGGCAGTTCCTATACTAAGGCAGGACTGAAGGTCTTTGTTGCCCATATGCAGTTCTTGCCTCCTCGCACGAGTGGTCAGCACAGACTCAGCTCTGTGCAGCTGCACAGTTCCCAGACTAGAGCTCAGTTTTGCCCTCTTGGTTCACAGTACTAGCATGTCTCATCATTCCCTAGCTGTCCATGTCTTCAGGAGAAAGCATCTTCCATCACAGGTTACAACCCACATTTAAGAGAAAAGCATGCCCAGTCAGTCTGTGATAGAAACATTCTTATTAGGGGAGTTAAATGTTGTTCGTGGAAGACTTATATGATAATATTTGTCTCCCATCAGTGCAATATTGTTTTAATATAAACACAGTGTACTGAGGTAATTAATGTGAATTTCAAAGGGATTCTATCACTACCTGTTCTCTTCAAACTATTGACCAACGTTCTTACAAGAACATCCTCCACCTTGATCTTTCCCTAGCAATTTAGGTCCCCTGTAGTCTTTTCTTATGGTGGTGGACAATTAATATAATTGTATTCCTGCTAAAATCTGTGGGTTTCACTGCACTGTGAAATAATCAGCAGTGGAAATAATGATTATACAGACAAACAGGAAAACCTTTCCTTAAATATAAAACTAGTAAAAAGGAGTGAAAAATAGAAACTGTCAAGCTCAGCATAAATATACCTCTTCTGCTCTCAAACTGCACCATCCTGGCCATAGTTATTGCTCAGAGCTTCCTGACAATGTTCACGTATATTGTCATGATGATATGGGTATAAGGGTGCACCATGTGCCCCGAATGCATGATTTAAGAGCCTAAAACCCTAATGTTGTTCAACTCAAATTTTAAACAGTTTTGTTCACTATTACTTTCAGTGGAGTCATGTATCTTTTGCATATCTATCAGCCACAGCAGAAATTTTAATTGCACAAGGAACCATGGATAAACCCTGCTGAGATAGTACCCTCTTGGAATCAGTCTATTTTTAATGAAAGATAAGCAATCTTAGGGGCATTTAAAGAAGGCAGAATCTACTTTAATTATGCAGACTGGAGTACATTAACATCATTTTTTATTATGTGTTTGAATTTCAACAAAGGGAGCAAAGGTTTTGTGAAGAAGTCAAAAATGGAGTAATGCCTGTAGTAATAACCCAAATGAGTCCAGTGGGAGATTTGCAAGACTGGAAAGTTCTTTGGGAGAAGCCGGTGGGTTTGACATAAGAGAAAAAAACATATGAATGAACGACATCACGACTTCATTATGCTGTTTGTATGCAAGTCTCTGTTTAGGACATTAACACAGAGTGGCAAGGGTTTTCAGATATAGATGCGGAAGTTACAATCATAAACACTTTTCAATCTAACTAAAGAATGTGCAAGTACCAACTAATGGTTTGAAATTTGCCTTCAAATTTAGTGCTGGTGCCACAAAGGGAATTAAAGGATTTGAAACTACTGTCATTCTTGACCACATCTCAAAAAAACCTCTTATTTCTTTTGTGCTTGAGGCCAACCCTAAAGAGTGATGGTGTAGTCACTTTTAGATATGTGCTTTTGAAACAAAGTGAGTCACTCTGGCAGGCCAGTTGGGAAGAAGTCCTTGCAATACTAAAGAACTGTATTTTTAAATTGTCTCTTAAAAATAATTGCATGACTTTGAAGATGTGCTTCCCTGTACTTCTATCTGAACATTTGGTGCCTAGACTCATGCAGATACCTTAGACCAGAGATTTTTAGACCACAGTCCACAAATTACTTGTTGATGTTTCATGGGAGCCTGGTTAATCACAAGGTGCTGGCTTCTTCCTTTTATTTCCAGCTGCAAAAGTGAGATAGAAACTAAATGTTAATTAAAAAAAATGTTATAAGTTCTAAAAGAAAAAAAAAAAAAAGTTAGTTTGCTTGGATGTTTGTTCAGTTGCTGTGTTTGTAAAAGGAAAACTTTTGTTAAAAAGAGAACAAGATATCAAAAGTGAGTAAACAGGAAGGCCAATCCATGACTCTTGCTCTGTATGACAGAGGAGGTCCCCTGCCAATGTTTTCTTTATTGTGCAAGACCAAACTGAAAGACAGCATAGCTGTGGGTGTAAGTTCTGTAAAGGAAAGTGTGCAACCTTGTTATTCTGCTTAGTACATCATTTATGAGGTGAGAGGATAAAAGAAGACAGCAACAGACAGCATAAAAAAGTCAGTTCCTTAGGGAAATCAGAGCACTATGCTCAGGACTAATAACATGACCAGGAATTTTTTATTGTATTGGTGACCAGTGGCAGGGCAGAAAAAAGACTCTGGAGCCTAAGGTTAAGATTTCAGTAGAATTTAATACCTAGAGTTTTAAACTCAATATTAAATCAACTATTCAAATGCCACCTTACTCCATGTAGCATAGATACATAGTCTGCATGTGCTCAAAACAAGCCTGATCATCACACATCTAAGGACCTTTATACCTAACTCATGTTAAAACCCATCAGGAATGCAGAAAACACCAGTTCTTAGGTTAAATTCCTGCATATCCCACAAGAAAGTACACAGAATGCACAGTACAGATTTCTGGATGGAAAATACTCTAATGAACTCAGTGTTGAGATACCCACTGTTCATTTCCCTAAGGTAGCTTCATGGGACAGGAACCTAATGCAGGAGCAGTTGAAAAGGAATAGGGCAACCTGATAAGACATACACTGAATAAAATTAGAGATCATATAAGACCATTTAATATAAAATACTTTAAAAATCTCTGGAGCAGATGCAAGGTATTTTAACTCCAAAGAAGTGGGGGCAACCTTTTGTCTGTGCTGCAAATTGGCTAAGAAAAAAAAAAAAAAAAAAAAAAAAAAAAAAAAAAAGTTAAATGCTTCCCTGAAATTGTTTTAGTGACAGGAGACGATGTGCCCTTAGATAACTTTTTATCTGCAGAATCTTGTCTTCCATACAGAGTTCTCAGACCCCATCATGGAAAGGAGAGATTGAGTACCCTTGGACAGGTGAAAGAATTAAATTTGAGGTTCCTACTTCTCTAAGACTGCAGGAAAAATGGAGGCATTTAATTTTCCTCCAGCCACCTTTTACAATGGACCTGGCCCATCTTTTAAACAAAATGTGTAGTTGTCTCCAAAAATTGATCCTTGTAGAAAATGAGCATTTTCTGCACATTGCATTTCCATACTGTCTCAAATAGAGTATTCCTAGACATCCCTTTCCTTGTTGTGTTGCTTTCTTGGGCACTAACTCTTCTCACAAACTTCTCAGAAAGGTTAGATAATTTAAAAAAGGTCCTGACCACATTAGAGCAAAAAACTATGTATTGTACTGAATAATTTTAAGGGTGCAGGAGTCCTTTGCTGGCACTGGCCCTTAATCTATTGAAGTCAATGGAATCATTCCAGATTAATATCCATATAAAGATAATCAAAGTTGCATAGTGGCTATTGAAGTCTAGATTTTGACTATTTTTTCTGTGGAGATTAATAATGACAGGATATTCTTCCTACTCTCTTTTGAATCAAATAGCAGATGGATTTTATTAGGTTCATTCCTGAAGCTAGGCTTGGTGAATAGGTCCTTCTTACCATTTATCAGTCCTACTCTATCTGGTATGCCAGTGGGAAAGTCATCCACTAACTAAATGTGTTAGGGGATGTAAATGAACATGTCCAAAAATACCCAAGTGGTCAGAATTTTCTGGCAGTTTAATGGATCTCCAAAATTTAAGTCAATACTCTCCATGAACAAGAAAATCATTCACCTGCTACCCATTTCAGTGTGCACTTCATTTAGTAAAGACTGAAGCTGAATAATCTGAATTCACATTTTTTGCAGTAGTTTATTATTTTATCCTCAGTTCAAATCTCTCCAATTGCCACTTACAATTTTATACTGTGAAAAAGAAAAGAGATACAGGCCAGTGAAGCATAAAGGTAAGTAAAAAATTCATCTGGGTGATGAATTGGTGTATATGGCTGGTTTTGTCTCCCCTGAGCAATGACAGTACTAACAAACAATAAACATTAAGTCACTCCAATCTGCCAAATGGGAACAAATATACTATGTATATTACATGTACTAATAGGATTATATGGCAGCTGCTGGTGGTATTTGTAATTAGAAATCTATATAGAATATAGATGTTTTAGAGAGATGGTGCCAATTCCAAAAGATTTATGTGGGCTACAAGTGCTTGTAATTTTTTTTTTATTTGCTAATAACTTATGAAGAACTGGTTTCAAACATTCTGTGACCGTTTGTTCTTTTTTATGTTGTTGCTGCTTATACTATTAAAACATAGAGAATGTAAAGTTATTATTTTGATGTGAACTGAAATTGATTTTTCATAAAATTTAACATTTTTATCAGCTTTGGTTTGCTTTCTACCTGTACAAATGTAATTTATTTTAGCATTGAAGAATACACTTGCTTGTTTCTCAATTGTCTACATCATGTTATAATTGGTGTTTATGTAGAGTCAGGTACTTTTTGAACAGTATTAAAAGAATCTGTGATATGACTGAAAACTGGATTTTTTTTTTCTCCAAAGCACTTACAGGTATGTTTCAGTGCATTTTTCTAAAAGCCAGGTATGCCTATATACAAACCCTTGAATTATCTTTCTCTTTTACTCCTCCCTCTCTGTTCCTTTAAAGGATTAATTTACCATTAATGGTATCGTAGTTTCATAACATTCTAGTGTAGTTTGATCTGTGTCTTTTGAAGCACACACAATCTCATTGATGAAGTTTATATAGATTTGAGAGAAAATAGTAAAATAATCTAGTCTAGAGCAACAGAAAACAAAATTTTTCAACTTTGAATCATACACCAAAACTTTATTTTTATAGACGTTGTAAGAAACTACATTACTGCTACAACTGTAGAGTCACATCTAATCTTGAACTGCAAAAAAAAAGTCAGAGAAGATTTTTTATATGCTTTAGCAATTTGGTTTCTAGGGTTCTGCCTTTGATCACTAGGAATAAATGTCTTTTCTCAGGTCTGGCTACATTCTGTTTCCAGCCAACAGGGTTTTTTATACCTTCCCTCCTAGATGCTAAACAAACAAACAAACAAAAAAACCCACCATCAACAAAGCCACTACGCCATAAACCCCAACCCATACCAAAAAAGCAGACAGAAACCCCCAAAAAACAAAACAAAAACCAATCAACCAACAAATAAACCCCACAGAACAAAGACAGCTTTCTGGTTTGGAAATCCTCTCCTTCCCATTCCAAAATCTCAGTTATATAATAGTCTTAATATTCTTACATAGACTGGCATAAATTTGGAAGAATTACACTGTATGCAGAGAAATGCAGAGTATGAACTTCAGCACTCAGATAAAATGATACACATTATTTTCTAAGCACATCTCTAGAGATACTGCTGAATCAATTTATTTGCTGTTGACAAATTAAGGGGAATCATTTATAATACAATGGTAGGTGAAGTGCCAAACTCCAGCTAAAAAACAATGTGAATTCACATCATGTCTTTGAACCACCTAAAACTCTACATCCCAAATTCTTTCAGTGTAGAAATCCACAGCAACTGATTCAATGAAACATAGTGCTTTAGGTGAAGACATTTTACTGAAAGAAGCATTGCAACTACATTGCAATTTGAAGAGAAAGACTTTGAAAACCCTTATTTGAAACAAGATGCAAACATCTTGTTTCATTGCAGAATATCTTTAAAGCAATCTCTGGAACACTGGATCAAATTTGCTTCGTTTTCTGGAACAGCTAATATATGCATGCTCCGTGACCACCTCTCAGCCCTGTTTCTTCTGAGTTTCTATTATCACTACAGAATGATGACATTTAGAAACTAATAAACTAATAAATACCTTTCCATATTAAATTACAAATCAATGTTTACATTGATTTAAAAGAGTGGGATGCAATTCCATAATATGCCTTCCGAGATATCAGGGCAATTAGTAATGAGAAAAGCAAAAGCTCATTTTCTTAAAACATTTGGAGTCTAATTTCTCTGTCTGAAGCTTTATCTATCTTTCATGTTTGCTCCATAATTGCTTTTTGATACCAGAGAAGCCTTACTGCCAGTACTGTCCTGCTCAGCTAAACCAATACATGAACTGGGTGCTCCTTTCATTCTCATGTCCTTCGTCTTCTCACAGAACATTGGAAAAAGAGCTGGAATTTTAAGAACTGCAATCCCCTTTTGTGCCTGTTCAGGGACTATTTGTTAAATCTGTTTTCCTATTGTAGGAGTTTAAGACCAAAGCACAGTAGAGTGCATGAGGCATTTATTACTACAAAAGAAATGGATGAACTTTCCTTTACATATACAGAGACATTTGTGGTGTATTTGCATTTTTTCCAGGGCAGTAGTTTCAAATCACCATCTGCTTTTATCTGTTTGTTTGTAAACCAAGTGTCACAATTTAGTCAATTTTTTCAGATTAAAATAAAGCAATCAGCTTTATCTTAATCTAAAAATGGTCACTATGATTCTATTTAAAAGGGATTCAAAACTTACCCCCACATAACTTTATATATTTAACTTCTTCCCAGAGATCAGCAAATGAAAATATATGTGCCATAGAATCACATAATTTTTTATTTTGGAAAAGACCTTTAGTATCATCAAGTCCAAATGTTAACCCAGCATTACCAAGTCCACCAGTAAATCTTGTCCTCTTGCCCCACATCCATGTGTATTTTTTAACATTTCCAGGGTTGATGATTCCACTCCATGATGAGCAGCCTGTTCCAATGCTTGAAATGTGTTCACATGTATATGTGGAGTGAGACATCAGATCTGTGCTTGTTTAGTGAGATGAGGAGTAGGCTCAAGTGCTTGTCACAAGATTGGTGTGGTGTGTTACACACACACTGTGGGCTCGTCCTTAGCCCACAGGAGAGTAATTCCCAGAACCTCGTCCTCCTCTACTGATCACCTTCTGCCTAAGCCACTCCTGAGGTGCTCCAGAGCTTCCATTATGAATATTCTTAAAGGTGCATAAGCACCAAGGATGTCACTTGAATTTCAGCTTAAAAATCACTTTAGGCTGACATTTAACTAACTGTGTAGACACATCACTGATGAACCCAGAGAGGAAGAAGGAAAACCTAAATATCTCATTCTATGACTAGGAGGATATGGTCTACTTCCAAGTAGAAGATGAACAGTAATGGGGGCCCAAAATTTTAGGTGTCAATGTCAAGCTTACAAAAGAAATGCCAGTGATGAAAAATATGAAAAGGAGATGTCCTGAATCTATGTAGAAAGCATAAAAGCAGCATATAGAATATTGAGAAAAACAGAGGAAGATAAATAAGGAAACATACACCAAAACAAAAAAATTCAAGAATGCATTAGAAATGAGAAATTACCAGAGGAGTAATCATGAAACAGTGAATTTAGGAAGCAATTAAGAGGCCAACACAACTCTGAAAGTAGACCAGTCTCTGAAAGTAGACCCACTTGAAAGTAGGTAAGTCAAAAGTGCTAAGTATCACACTGGCATAAAGCAGAATTATGGATGGGAGAGCAGTAAAGAGCAGGAAAGAAGTAATATAAAGACATTATTGAGGTCACTGGATTTCCATGCTGGCGTCATATACCAAAATCCTATCACAGTTATAAACTGTGTGACATTATTTCCTGATAGATTATTTTGTCCTATTTCCTCTTCTAAGGCTTTGTTATTTGATGACCAGAAAGATGCTGAACAATTAAATATTTGGTAAAGGAAAATCTAGCACCAAGTTAGTGCAGCAGAATTGAGAAAACAAAGACCTACCATGCTCTTTGGTAAGACAGAGCTGGCCAGCACTACCCATATGTGACTACCAAATATCAAAGTGCTCATCCAAACAGTCTTAACCAAGCTTCATCTTCAAGCAATATAACAGGGTGGCTTGTGCCACTTACAGTTTACCCAGCTGCCTTGCAAGTAGTCCTGGGAGGCTTGGTCCATCAGGTCCCAGAATACCAGGCTTCTTGATTGCACTGCTACTCCAACAGCAAAAATTGCATCTGCTCAGGCTAGGGAAAAGCACAATTGCCCAGTTATAACACAACATTCATGTGCCCAGAAAATTAAAGCTCCCAAACACAAATTAAAATCCACAGCTGAACACAGCTACAGAGAACTCATGTCTGCTGCAAATACCCACAGAAATAAAGGGGAGCTCACTGCGCAATGACAGCTTGAATTCAGACCAAAAGGTGAACATTTCTTCTACCATACAGCAAAACTCATCCCGTAGATTTGTTAGAACAGTCTGAATGCCAAAGGAAAGGAAAAAAATCATATAAAAATGCGTAGAAAAGTCCAGCGTTGCTGCTGTAGATTACATGAAAATATAGGAATTACCTTTGCATCTATTACACTTCAGTTATCTGATGACAGACCATGGAATAGTGACTTTCTAATTTCATCACCCTTTCACTACCCCAATCATAAAACAAATACACAACACAGTAACTGTCAGGGCTTGTTCGACCATCTCACACTGCATGGATAGCAGCTGTCTGCCAAACAGATTGGGAGACTCAAGCCATGCATCAGCGCTGGCTGAGAGGGAACACGAAGCCAGCTGAAGGAAGGAAAACATGTTTTACCAAACAAGGTAAAACAGAGACTCAGATTACAGCAATATCGATCCTGAATAATTTCACTGACAATACTGGTGATGAGTGCGAATGAGACTTATGAGGGTGTAGCAGATCAGAATCTGGGGCTGTGTTCAGGAGGGCTGGCAGTGTAATAACTAACATTATTTCTTTCCTTAGTACATTTCCATAGCAAAATATTTCCAAATAATATGAATCTTTTGTTTACTAGAATTCTTTTTCACAGCTTCTACATTTGATAATTTTCACTGTTTTTTGGCTTTGAATTTCCCCTAAAAGTTCCAAAAATTGCAGTGCCTGAATTCCACTAAAAATCCCATTAAACCTTTTATTTGCATTATCTTAATCAATCCTTGGTAATTTTGTATTATTACTGCCCATACTGGATACTTTTTACTTAAGCAAAACTGCAAAAAAACAATCTCTAGTTCTAATTAAGCGAATGGGAATTCAGCCACAGAACTACTTAAGCAGAGAGTAAGCCTGGAGTTCATTGTTAAGCCCTCTCTGTGCTGGAGCTGGTAACAGCCCATGTGCATCAGCAGGGGCACTGTTCCTGGCCAATAACTGCTGAAGGGGGTAATTTTCTGCAGATTGCATCTTCACAAAAATACAGCTCCTGACTAGAGCTGGACTTCCTCCTGACTAATACACTGTTTTGTTCTGCACCAATTACCTTTAATACAGTTTTCTGGGAGGGTAAGTTTACTAGAGCAGTCAAAGATTTTACATCATGCCAGTCAATCCCAGTGTCAGGAAACATTCCCATTAATCTTAAATTTACTAGAATAGACTAGATATAAAGCCATGCTTTCTTTTTCAGGACTTACTCATATTTGAAACGTGAAAAGAATCAGGATAGAACAATAAGTGTTCAACACAACTGGATTAAAACCAAAGATGAATGATCACTCTTTTGTCAAAACCTTCCACAATTAAACAAATTTAATGTCTCATCTCTTCTTCTATCTTGTGGGAAAGAGGGGAAGGGCTCCAATGCAGTATTCAAACCCAACTCTAAGGCCTTTTTGCTGCAGCTGGTGGGAATAAAATCACAGTCACTAGTACAACAATTACATTTCATTCTTGTCAGAGATGACAGTGTTTTCATCGCAGTTTTCAGGTTGTGGGAGGGTATTTAGATGGGTTAAAAACATATTATTAATTCCTAATATCCCTGGCTCACTCATAAACACATACTTCCCTATATTTTTACTCTTTTTTCACTGAGGGTTTTAGTACACAACTGGTCAATATGGCACTTTATGCAGCCTTCAGCAAATAACCATGGCTAGTCTTATAGCATTTTGCGTTTTCCAAAGTTCCCATTTATGCAAACACTGAATTGACATTTTTAATTTATGATTTTTTTTTACACTAGACAGCAGTGAAAATATTCTATTTGTTCGCTGGCCTTTGTTTTCCTGTCTCTCTTGACAATTTCTTACCAGAGCAGACTGGTACCTATGATGCTTTATTTCTACAGCCAGTCATCTCGTACTGCACAGCACCTGACAGACAAAGGATGTGACCTGCACTCAGAACCCTGGGTTTTTTCCTCCACCCACACATCAAACCAAAAGGTACAGAATAGATCAGATGTAATTACAGTTTGTGTGACAAGGTTTCATTCTTCAAACATTTCAGTTTATTAGTTGTCGATTCAGACTTGAAAGCTAACAGTAAGATTTCTGATATTCAAAGCCACTGTGATACTGTCTATAACAAAAGAGTGGTATTTTCAGTGGCTGCTTGTATGTGTATCTGTATCTCTGAATCATTCTTTGTAATAAATATATTTGCATGAGTAGATAGATACAAAAAGTGGATTCCTTATGACAAAGTGGTAGACTTTTTAAAAGAATTATTTACTTGTTTTAATAGTATTTTTAACATTTTTGTCTTCAAAAAGTTCCCTCAGTCATAAAAGAAAGATAATGGGATTGAGCTCATTTCTCTGCAAGATCACCACTGACATCAATACACAGAGTTCTTAAGTGGTAAAATGTACTCTTTCAAACATTCTTCCCTGAACCTAAAGCTACATCACAAGTTTAAAGAAGGTACATGGTCTGTTATGCATCAGCCAAAATATCATAACTCAGCAAGCTGATTTGTGTATGACAACCCCCCCAGAAAGCAGAACCAAATTTATTTATTTCTAGCATTCCTTTTAACAAGAAAAAAAATCTGTCTTTAAATATTCAACATTACGGAAAACAAAAATAAGCCGGCAAGGAGGAACCAAGTTCCAAATTGTTGTCTACTAAAAGGAAGAGACTTTGTTCCACTATAAAAGAAACCAAAATGTGAGGAACAAGTATGACTAAAATGTGATATGTAACTTCTGCCTTTCTAATTCTATTAGCTGTGTTTCCACTTCTAAAAATGGTTATAACATTTTGATCTGCACTGATACAGTTAGCACTGAAAAATCTGCATGAAGACAAGGCAGTGAAAGCACTTTACTGTGCTGCAGCACACTGGGGTCAGCCCATGGTGGATAATTGAAGGCTGACCCTGAGCACATGCTGTGAGCCACCCCTCATACCTCTCACTCAGTGGGATTTAGCTAATTATTTCTCTGACTTGTAAAAAGACAGTCTTGTTCAGTAATGGGTGAGGATTTAATGGTCAGCCTAAAAGGTCTGAAACCATCTCATCCATCCTACTTCCTCAGTACAACTCCAGTCAGCTTCAGCTCCCCTGGTAAAGTTTCTGACCCACTGCAATAAATCTTACAGCTAGAACCTTAGCTTTGTCATTTCTACACTTCCTTTCTCAACTGCCACTTGGTTTAGTAT
>WEIU01008106.1:77802-109516 GCA_013389925.1 Aegithalos caudatus | reverse complement strand
ACAGTACATGAAATGATCAACTCCCTGCACAAAAGTACCATCTTCAGGAAACTTCAAAATCCTAAATCTTCTTTTCTTTGCTTCCAAATATGGGATGACCATGTATTTACCTTCCTACAAGATATTAGAAAGATGTTTGGAAAATATTCTGAATTATAAAAATGCCTACATAAGCACTTAACATGCTTGAGAACATAACTGTAATGACTATTATTTTATCATTCTATTCCTGCTACAGGCAACCTGATGTAGCATTCAACATTTTAAGACCACTTAAGATTATCTGATCATACAGTCTAACCTGACTGCTATAGGCAACACATTTTTTTTTTTTTTTCAGATTTTCTTAAATTGGTACTTTAGGGAGCTCATTGGAAGAAAAAGCAATTTTTCCTGTTAAACCAACTCATCCAATTATCAGAATTTCAAGTATGGTGAAGTAATTGGCAGTCCTCATAAAATGTTACTTTCACAGATTCTGAATTATATGTAAGCCTGAAAAAACAATCTTAATGATAAGGAATAAGATCCTTTCTCATTCTGCAGCTGAGACTATATTCTAGTTCAGCACTGGGAAAGTGAAAATATCTCATAATTTTGGGATTTGTCATATTCCAATGCAAGAATGAGTCTTAGAATACATTAAAATCTGATTTAATCGATCTTTATTTATTTGAGTTGGAAATTTAAACAATAACTATATGATTTATACAGAGAGAATACCTCTGCCTGATGCTTCACTGGAATTCCAGTTAGTAGAAATGATCCATGGTTGTTGCTGGATAATTCTGAGCATCCCTTCAGTCCTCTATGCCTCATTACACAGCTCTGCATGGAGATGGATCATACTACAGAAGAGTCTATTTATTTCTCTCAGGACAGAAATGGAATTTCTCTCAGGACAGAACCTAGACAACTTGTAGAGAGCTTGTTTGGCTTTTGAATTGACAAAGTTGAGTGAATTCTCCAACTTAACCCCATATATTTTGAGGCTGAGAGGTGAAGTAATAAAAGCATGATAGAACTACCAAATATTTCAAAAAATGTCAAAGGTATGCAAGAGACACTGACATTGTTCCCAAGATTGCTTTACTGGGTGCCTTGTTTAGTCTGAAATGAGATTTGTTTTCAGTGTGTGCTACAAAAAGTCATGGAATTCTAGAATCATAAAATGGTTTGGGTTGGAAGGGACCCTTAAGTTCATTTAGTTCCACCCCCTTGCCACGGACAGGGGCACCTTTCACTGGACCAGGTTTCTGAGAGTTCTGTACAATCTAGCCTTGAACACTTCCAGGAATGGGAAGTCCACAAACCTGTTCCAGTGCCCTCACCATCCTGTTTTATTCTTGCTGAAATCCTGGTCTTCTTCTACTTCTTGGTTAATATTCTGTATGAGAAAGTTGAAAATCTATCTTCAGATTCTGAAATCACAGCCTCCACTGTTGCCTGATTTGTTTCTACTTCATCTGCTGTGCATTGCACAGTATTTTCATTTGCTTTTGCTTTGTGTTTTTATTTGATGTCATTCCCAGTGCACAACTCTCCTTGGCAGCAATAGACTGTCCATCATGTGAAACAGACAACCACAGGACTTGTCTGTGTTTTCTGATCCAACAGATGAGTCAACACTGCCTCTTCACTCCTATCTGTGCTGCATTCCATCAGTCACTTTATGATCTATGCCATCTTCATGTTGTTTTGTGACTACACAAAACAGGACATTTTGTGCTCAAGTTCCCATGTGGTGTTAAGCTGTTTAAATTTAGTGGCAGGTTCTATGACTCAGGGCTTCATTAGGATGGATGGGATGTGCTGTCCTTGTTGTGCATGCCTTCAGCTTCTTGATGCCAGCTACAACCCACAGCAACATATTTCTTTTCTCATGATAAAAAGTGCTACCAGTAAAAATCCCACAACTCTGAATTTTCTTTAGGTGAGGGTGTTCCTCCATTTACATTGACTGCCTTCACAATCAAGATGAGATCATAGACTTTTTCATCCAGATGTTCTTGTTCAAAGATTTCCAGAGGAAAATTAAGGTTTTTCATTCAATATACTGTATGACTTTTATCCTGGTTGAATTTAGTGGAATTTCTTTAGTCACTCATAACCCTGCTTTCTTTCATATTGTATGTTAGCTGTCTTCCCACCAGCATGACACACCTGTCCAATGTTATACTGCTGTCATTCTCAGTTTTAAATTCTACAGGTGCACTGTGACCTCTTTGTAAACCTTAAAGCTTCCCTCAAACTTGAAGGAAATTGTTCTTTTGAGTGAGCCTAGTTTGTGGAGTTTTCACTTTTCCTTGACCTCTGAATTTCTCCCTTGAAACACACATTCTATTAAAATTTTGACCAAGATTACTATGACTTTTCCCCCCCTCTTCTCTCACACCAAGATTTTAGTTACACTACTAAACCGGTAACTAAGTTGAAAGTTACTGAGAAATAAGCTTTGTTGAAGATATGTTTTGTACTTGATGGTACTCCTCCATTTCATCCCTTATGAACTTCAAGGTAGTTTTAATGTTTATTGCTCTTCCCCTTTGTTTCTTCTACTAACAGCTTCAGGATTCTTGCATTTTATATGCACTTTACTTGGCTATATTTTCTCCAATCTAAAAACACCTTTTATCATTTTTGTGGGTTAATATTATGGCTAACTGCACCATCTATCAGCAAACAAATTGCTCTTTGATATAAAATGAAATTATAAAAAGCAGCATCCTTCTTCTTCAGTGCCAAAAGAACCTTGGGACCTGGCAAGCTTGTTAGAAATGCTTTCATCATACTGGTTTGTGAAGAAAGCAAGATTTCTTTTTCTTCCTTCCTTCCCAGCTGAAGGACAAGACAGCTAAAAGCTTAGTAAAGTCAAGTAAGAAAAAAAATGGTTTTAAATGCCTGGCTAATAAATACAATTATACTGTATTTTTTGGTTTTAAATAAGAATATAAGTTACTATAATGGTGAATGGTGATGGCAATGATTTGTAGCAACTTTTTCTTAGGTTAAAACCCATGTAAGGAAATTTAAGATTACATAGAAGTTGCACTGCAGAAAACAGTAAAGCACTCTCATCCCTCAGGGATGACTGCTTCGCTGTTTCAGACCTTTTGAAGCTATTATAGCTACCAGTAACTGAGAGACTGTATCATACACTCAGATCATCAGGCATTCAATATTTATCAGTATTAAGATATAAAAGTCAACAGAGTCTTGAAATTGATATCAAAAAGGGACAGTCAAAAATTGGAAGATGACTATAATTATTTACAAGAATCCACAGAAAAACAGAACTGAATATGCATGAAATGTCTCAGGATAAATATAAAAAATGCCAACATGATGTTTGGCCCATGGTAAAGAGGAACCTAGCAAGTATGTGCTCTCAAAAATAAGTATGAGCCAAGTGTCTTCTTGCAAAAAAACCAAAANAAACAAAAAAAAAAACAAAACAAAACAAAAAAAAACAGAAACAAAAAACAAAAAACAAAGCAAAACAAAACAAAAAAAAAACTTTAAATAGTTATGGAATTACAAATCCTACAATTATTTAAAATTAAGGCAACATGGCTGGTAATTGCAATATCAGAATCAGAAATCACTGCTGTGGAGGCATGGCTGTGTGCTCTACCATTCAAACCACACACCTATGGGAAGTATCTGCTGCGGGGCAGTAAAGTTCAGTATTTGGGAAAGATATTCCATTAATTTTTATATGGAAGACCGATTTCTGCAGCATATATTATAGCTTCTTTAATCTTTATGCATTATTGTGTTCCAGTCTTTGCTATTCCAGAATAATATATTCCAGATCTGTCATAGCCTTATTGCAATGGAGAAATTATCTACAATGCTGACCTATTATAATAGACATTAGATGCAATCTCATGCATTTATGTAACATTTAAATGGATTTATTCAAATTGGTGAAAGCCTTTCTTTAGTTCCTCCAAATAAAGAACCATTAACTGTTATATTGACAAAAACTTATAGACTCTTCTGTGCTAATGTATTCCATTCTCAGTCTGCAGAGTGAGAACATTTTCATAGCATTTCTTCAGATTAATTGATCTAACTGCAATGAGGGCTCTTATCATTCCTCTGCCAGAGATGAATATTGCTGCTAATCATGATGCAATTGGTGCAATTGTGCTTCTCTATGAATAGCAGAGGAGAAATCATATTTATGATGAGGTGGCCCTGAATTTAGTAAGGTCACTGTAAATAGAGGAGAAAAAGGAGCAGCAGTAAGCCATTGTCATAGTTTAATCCCAGTTGGCACTCACCCCTACACAGCCTCTTGCTCACTTTTCCACTACATCAAGATGGAACAATAAAAGTAAAAAGCATGTGGATGAGATAAAGGCAGTTTAATAGGGAAAGCAAAAGTCATATACACAAGAAAAGCAAAACAAGGAAGCCATTCATCTCTTTTCATGGGCAGGCAGGTGTTCAGCCATCCCCATGAGAGCAGGAACCCATCAAGTGTAACAGTGACTTGGGAAGACAAATGCCATCACCCTGAACCTCACCCTTTTTCTTCTCCCCGCAGCGTTTTCTGCTGAGCATGTCACCATGTGGTATGGAACATTCCTTGAGTCAATTGGGCTGTGTCCCCTCCTTGTGTACCCCCAGAATCCTTGCTGGTGGGGTGGGGTGAGGAGCAGAAAGGCCTTGACTCTGAGCACTGATCAACAGTATCTAAAATACCCTTGTATTATTAGCACTGTTTCCAGCACAAGCCTGAAACACAGCCCCATACCAGCTACTATGGAAAAAATTAACTCCAGCACAGCAGTAAAATAGGCAGATAAGAATACAAAACTATAGACAGCATCTCTGTTGATGAAGGCAGTCTGATGTCTCTCTGTCAACAAAGCAGCATCACCAGGGTGCCACTTACACTTTTATTGGCAGCATCCTTGCTGCAGATGCTGTTAGTCAGCTCTGCAGGGAAATATTTTGCTGCTGTTCCTTTGTTCCCATGCACTGCACAGGGTTGGACAAATATAAGTGGAGGGATTATTCCCCATATTGTCTGTCCTAAAGGAAAACTGTTCCTCTACAGGATCAGAAGTCCATGCCAGTGGCAGGGATTAAGTCTCCAAGACTGAAACTTTCTCCCTTTCTCCCTGTTTGCCCCAGCTAGGGGTACAGCATGGTGTTTACATCAGTAGAACATTAAGGATATAGGCATGATTAAAGCTTTTTTTTAATGTAAGGGAGAGGGTAATTTCATTTATCTTTATAAAACTATAGGCGTTACTTCATTTGCACTCTATAGATCAGCACTGTAAAGAGACAACTACTTCTAAGAGGAAATTCATCCTCTCACCTTAGAAATTTACATCAGGACAGGAAAAGCTGCTGTCCAGAGATTCTCATGCTCCAGTTTTCCACGTAACTGGTAAAATATATGACTTGAACTAAAGGCTCATCTTTAGACATTTAAAATCAGGTGAGGAACATTAGTTTTAATGTCAGTTTTCACTGGGAGGCAAATGTAGCCTTTCTCAAAATCTGACAGTAGCACCAATGGGAATGGAACTGATAACACATAAATCTGAATTCAATTCCCAAAATATTTAGTTGTCAATTAGAAAGACTCAGTATTTTACTGAGGAAGAAGAAATAACTCAGGTGACTGAATTGACTGCTTCAATGGTGAAGAGGACTCTTCAAAGGAGAGAGCAGTGGATAGTTTTTACCTTAAATTCAGCAAGTGTTCCAACCGTGTCTCCCATTATGAATTAATGAAGCAAGGACTGCATAAGCTAACAGTGAGGTGGATTGAAAGTTGGCTGAAAGCTGGACTCAAAGGGTTGTGATGAGCAGTACAAAGTCCAGCTGAAGAGCAGTCACCAGTGGCATACCTCAGCAGACTGTACCCACGTCAGCAATACCTAACAGCTTCATTTAGGATTGGGACAGAATGAATTCTCAGCAAGTCTGCAGGCAATATAATGTGGGAATAGGGCTTGATGCACCAGAGGATTGTGCTGACTTTCAAAGGGACCTTACAGGCTCGAGGATTGGGCCAAGAAGAACCTCATGAAGTCCAAGAAAGGAAAATGCTGACTCCTGCTCCTGGTGAGAAATAATCCCAAGCACCATGGCAAGGTGGTTCCAGCTGGACATCAGCTGTGCAGAGAGGGACAAGGGAGTCCTCATGAGCACCAAACTAAACACAAGCCAGTAACCAACCCTCACAGCAAAGGAGATCAACACCCTTCTGGGCTGAATGACACAGAGTATTGCTGGCAGGCTGGAGGAGGTGATCCCTTCCCCCTGCTCAGCACTGGTAAGACATATCTGCAGTTCTGTGTTCATTTCTGGGTTTCCCAGTACAACAGATATGGACAAACTGGAGTGAGTTCAGGAAAGAACCATGAAGATGTCTGAGACCTTTGGAAATCTGACATACAAGGAGAGGTTGGAGAGCTGTAACTAATCAGCCCAAAAAGGAGAAAGCTCATGGGGAATCCTGAAAATATATAGAAGAAACAGGGATGGAGGAAAAAGAAAGAGCCAAACCCTTCCCAGTAACACTGAGTTACAGCACAAGACACAGAGGCCACAAACTGAAATACAGGAAAATCACATAATAGGAAGACAAAATTCTTTTACAGTGGATGTGTCAGACAGTGGTACAGTTTGCACGCAGAAGTTGTGGAATGTCTGTTCTTGAAAATTTTCAAAATGTATCTAGACAAGATCTTAGGAAACCAGCCTTAGCTGACCCTACTCTGAACAGGGTAACTAGGTAGTCTCCAGACATACCTTTCCATCTCAACATGACTTGAAGTTTGTAGAGTAGGAAAAAAAAAAAAAAAAGAAAAGCCCTCTTTTGTCCTCCCTTAAACCATAGGCTTTGAGGTAAAAAACACTTGAAAGACACAACTCAGAATTTCTAAAAGGAATTAGTTTGACTGTTTTTAACTGCACTTCTAAATGCTGTAGCACATGCTGAGTAGCCAAACAAGAATAATTTGGCTTGTGTGGCTCTTCAAAACTATTTAACTATTCACTAATGACTGCATCATTTGTACGGTCTATTATCTTAGTTTACCCTAAAGTCTTAGATGTAGTAAAATTCTCTTTAAGCTGAATTATTTATCCAGGTTTTGCTTTTCTTTTCCCTTAAAAAACCTTTTTTAAAAATCTTCTCCATATCATGTTGCTCTTGGTCATAAAAAGCCAGATTAAAAAAAGTTTTTTGGGATTCTTAGTTATGAACTGTCTATACTTTCCTACCTGTACCTTTGTTCTCTGTCTATCATGAATGTTTGCAGCACTAACACAATTGTTCTCACTGTCTTTTAAGCACATAAGATATTTTGATCTGTTCTGGTTCTACTTCACTTTGAACCTCATGCCTCTAGGAAGAAAACAAGACTTGATCTCTCACAGAAAGCAATTATTTTAACACCAATTATCCTCACTCTCAGTCTGATTTGAGAGAGAAAACATTTTATTTTCTATAAATTTCCACTGTCTAAGCTTCTTGCTGATACTTCTCCAGAGGCCTATTGCTCTTTGTGTTTAGTAAATCTCAGCATTACATCCAAGTCACTCTCTGCTTTTTGTTACCCGCAAGATCAGAATTTTGGTTTTAGTCTTTGCTCAGAGCTTGCAGCAACTGCAGCCAGGTGCAGTGGAAGGGAAGATGTGTTTTGTCATTGCCTGCTCAAGGGTCTGAGCTATATGTGGTTCTTGGACAAACAAAGAAGCAGTCAGTATTCTTCACAAATAAATTATGTGGGGAAAAAATCCACAAGAAGTTTTTGGGTTCACTAGTAATTTTGTTGAATTAGGTACCACAGAATTTAGTCCCATAATGCCTAGATTGTTTTGGTTCTTTGAAGCCATTTTACAGACAAGCTCCAAACATCTGGAGCCTTTTGTTTTTATGACATTTCCTTTCATGACAGACCTGAAAATAGCTCATCAAGCATAATGACAATGGGATAAGCTACAATATAGTTTTAATGACTCTTCTGAGATGTTTATGTCTATTTTGTAGCTGATAAATTCCCAGGGTTAAATGACACCCTTGGATAGGAAATGGCTATCACAAAAGCAATGGGAGTTTGACACGGCCATCAAGGGATTATAAATAGCCCTCAGGGAAAACAATACAAACATATTGCTTCTTCTACTGCTTGAATCCACTAATTAGGAAATCAGAAAGTGATAGAAAAATGTTGATGGTGAGCAGATGCATTTGCTGAGTGATTATTGCAAGTCTGGTTACTAAAGCTAAAAAATACAGGAGAGCACTCAATATTGTGCCATGAACTTTAAGTCTAATGAAGTGTTACTATCAATTCTGTGTAAATCACCACAAGCATGGCAAGCATTTTGCCAAAGGTCACCTCTACATATGAAACATTTTGTGTCTGACTTAGATGAAATACAGGTAATACATTGATCTCATTGGCACATTGCATTCTCTCCATCTATAAAGACCCCATGTTTTCCACAGTATATTGTAATTTTTTCAGGGTGTTATTGAAGTGGCTGTAATTCCAGCAGACCTGCACACCATACATGAGATTCATTAATTTTAAGTGTCTGTGGTATAAGACAGTCACTCCAACATGTTAAATACAACTGGATTAGTCCTCCCAGATGACTGATAACTGAGACACATTAAAATTGAAGCTCACAATGAGCATGAATTTGTCACTAACATGCATGTGATCTTTTTGCTCTCATGTTGAGGCTGCTGAGAACTATAAGTAAGCACTGAGTATCAGGTCTGCCATAATGAAGTGTGTGTAGGAAAAAAGCTTCAGTAAAGCTCATTTAGAAAATCCTTTGATTAGAAAATCCTGCTCCAAAGCTAAAATCTCATCCACATTCTTCAAGTATGGCTTTGTGGTTTACAGCTTCTGAAGCCTTCTGCTGTATACCATGACTCTTCAAAACTGCATATGTCATCACACAATTAAAGAATACATGAAAAAGAGTGAGATTTATTTCCTGTCATAGACCAAATAAAATTGTGATAAATTTACATTGTTTTTCATGTTTATGCACATTTTCTCATATTTTTGACAAGATACCTACCCCTCAAGATGACCTGGATTCACTTCATTCCAATTCTGTGTTTTCCTTTTAAACTGAATATATACAGAAGCATGATCTGAATGGAAAATCTAAAAATATCTGTCTGCAGCTGAAATGTGAAGCATCGGAAAGCCAGTGCCTTGCATTTCTTCCTCCCACTGGAACACGTCCATGGACTTAACACGTGATATTACCTTGTTTTTATAAATTCTGTTGAATGGAAGTGATTGCTGTTGATATTTGTTTTCCCAAAGGCATAATAGCTGTAAGTTCCCACAAAAATTTCTGTCAAAGACAGTTGGAATATTTTGAGCACCTGTGTCCCAGACTGCTGCTGTAATCATTGATGTGAATTAGGAGCATCTTTACAAGGCTTTATGTCAAGTCTGTGAAACCAATTTTACAGTGAAGTAAATCTGGTCTGTGTGATGGTAAGAAAATATGCTGCAATGGAATATATTTTATGTCAAAAGTTGGACCCAATAAAGAATCAATGCTTAGAGTTCAGTCATAGTGGGTCACCTCCTCAAGACTGAGAAATAAACCTCCAAGCTGTGCTGGTTTGAAAGTAAAACCAGTGAGAGACTCCAAGTCAGAAAATACAATTTAATAGGAGGAATAAAAGTGAAATAAAATAAATGAAAATTATACAACCTGACACCCTGTTAGTTAGGATGGTGGTGGCAGTCCAGATGAAGTGGTCTTGTTGAAGCAGTGATCCCGTAGAAAAGGTCTGGTAGCTCTGGTCCTCCAGGAGTCCATCAGGCCAGTGCTCTCTGTGCTGTCCCAGATTATATCCAGGTGGGAATGCTTGGCTCCTCCCCCTGGGTGGAGCATCTCCCAATGGGCTGATATCATTCTATGAGTCATACAATGGGTCCTTGATTGCCCATTAACAGAGATAACTCCCAGAGGGAGTTACCTGTGAGTCATGTGGCAAGGCCTTGATGGCCCATTAACAGAAGATAGCCCAGAGGGAGGGGGCAAGGGAAAACACTGCCCCACCTGGTTTCAACAGCTCCTGAGGGTGGTGACAGAATACATACTTTGGGCACATCTTACATTGTAACCTAGGACACAAGCCCATAACAACCCAGAGGTCCTGGATCTTTCTCCAGAGAGTGTAATGGCACAGGGAGCCTGTGAAATGTTCGACCTCACTGCATGCAGAGTGTAGTGGAAAATTATCTTCACTTCTCACCATGAAGATCCATCTGGAATAACCCTAAAAGTTATAAAACAGAAGTTATTAATGTATCATCTTTCAGGAAAGAATGGTGATAAACAAGCACTTCCACATAAAATAGTCTCTTCAACAGATAGTTTGTTCTGCACATTTGAAACAGGCATATTTAAGAACTTTGATGATATTAACTTGTAGAGGAAAAAATAGATTATATTTAAACCTATTTATGTCATTTGCTTTAGCAATAGGCTTCTTTTCTTTAAGAAAGTGAAAGATACTGTCCTGGAAAAAAACTGACTTAGAAGTACTGTGTCCTTATAGGGTTTATCTGTAGTCTTTCATGTTTTCCTCTGTGCTTTTCTTTAGCTCTCTCAAGGCCAGATTTAAAACTAAATATTCCAGAGGGGAAAAAAAAAAAAAAAAAAAAAAAAAAAAAAAAAAAAAGGAAATTAAATGAACAGTGTGTAATGAGATAGATTATTGAACTTGTCTGAAAAAGTACTTCATCTCAAACTGAGATCCTTTCTTCTTTAAAATACTTTGTTCTGCATCCAGTGGTTCTCTTATTCTTATTGTCCTGAAAGCTCATCTACTTTGTAGATTGGTCAACTTCCTAGATCCCAGTGACTTGCAGAAGTTATTTGTTGGATCAGAATTGGATGAAGCATGGGAAAGTGCTGACCTTCCTGACAAAACAGATTTTGTCAGAAGCTGCTGGACTTTGAAGAATAGGTACAATTAAAAATTGGATATTTAGTTGACTGAGGGTGTAGTAAACTATTTCTTAGGAACTCAAAATGGAGTCAATACCTACTTAGTTCCAGAAAACAAGGTGAGTGATCCATGCTCCCTGGCTCCCTCTGCCCCATTGCAAAATAAAGTCCACATGCACCAGAAGCTGCCCTCTGACAGCAGTTTATAGATCTTATCTGTCTCACTTCCTCCTTTTATTTAGGCTATATCTTCACATCCTTTAGAACTCAACAAGACCCCTCGTCTGTTCCAACATCTCACACACAGAACTGAAAGTGAGCTCACACAGAAAATTGAAAGAGATTTTAACAAGACGGGGTAGCCTGCAAGATGGGGAATAGGGTTTGGCCCAAGTTGTTAACCAGCCACTTGCTTATACAAAAAAACTTTTGTTCTCTCTTCCCACTTTCCCAAGTTTGCTCTTTTCCAGCCCATCTTCATCTCCCTTTTTATAGCTCCTTGTTCTCCCAAATAAACAACCAGCATGTTACTTTTCTCTCTTGGTCCCGTTTTTGCCACCTTTGTACCCAAATTTGGTATCTGCGATGCTGTTATCTTGATCATTTCAGCCACATGAGACACTGCTTGTAAGGGTTTTATAGACCTCACCACCTAAACTCCCAGAGGTCTCCAGGACCTCTCTACAAATGTCAGTGGGGTCAGGCTGCATCTCATACAATTCCCCCTTAAACACCTATAAAATTTGATTTTAATCAATTTTTTTTTTTTTTTTTAATTCTTCTAAGTTTTTGCCATATGCTCTCACTGCTAGTTGTTTTACCCCACAACTTCTCATGGTCTGTTCAGCTAAGCCTCAGGCTGAGACCTAGCCTGCCCACCTTACCAGGGACATTTTTATTGAAAAAGTTAGCACTGAGGATTAATTTTCCCACAAAGGTAATTTCTTTAGAAATGAGGCAGAGTCCGATGCAAAGTCATGAAGCTGTCTGATATCAGAAGATTAGATTTTATCTCCACTTTGTCCTTTTTAGGAGCAAGATTTAGAACAGACAAAAACACATGACAGAAACTGGTAAAAAAAGGAACATGAGTAAACAATAAGATCACTTAAAATTTGACCTTATAATCACTGATTAGGACTTCTCTTGTTCATTCACTGTGTGTCACTTCTCTATTCTTCCTCCCTCTGAATTGTGGTTGCAGGTCACGTGAAGACAGCTCAGAGACTCCTATTATCAGGTAATCGGCACAGCCCCAGGCTTAAAAATGAGGAAACTATCAACTTTGTTTTGTCCTAAAATATTGATGGACAAATTTTGTATCAGTATGTCCTCAGTGGTTTCTTTCCACTGCATCATTGATTCATGAACTGCATGTCTTTCCTAGACAAAATTATTTTTTAAAAAATGTTGAAATCCTCCAGTTGAGCTTTCAGCTTGATTTATCAGAAGTATGAGTGAAGTGTTTTTCTGCCTCATCCAGTGGTAGTATGTTCAATTACAAAGAAATCAGATCTGCAGGGGTGACCTATGCTCTTCATGGTTTGGCAACACAGTTGCTGTAACAACTCTGCATCAGCCACACAGGCTGCTAAGGGGCCTTTGGCCTCCTACTTCCTTATCTTCAATAACTAGTACTGTACTAAGGACATTAGAAAGACATGCCCTAGAAGTTCCCCTGGAATAGCACTTGGAATAACTCTGATCGGGGGGAAACATCCTGTATTTATTAGTATAATTTGTAAAGTTCAGTGATAAGCAAAAACTCCTTGATGGAACAATTTGAAAACACCCTAGGAAAAGAATGACACAGCCCCACAGGGTAATAAACCTTGGATCCATCCCACCCATCTTTAAACTCTTAAGAGTAGATCTGTGAAATTAAACAAGGAATGTGAAAAAGCAAGCTGAAACACTGGACCTGTATGGTATGCACTGCTGGCTGCCTCTCTCTTCCTGGGCTTCTTTTGTGCCATTCTAACTAGATGTCCCCATGGAATATCTGCAACAGAGAAAGCCAAATCCAAACACTGTGATGAAGTGTTAGTAACAGGTGAATGATTTAGCAGTACAGTTTCATTTATTGACTCAAGGTGATCACATGTTGAAATCAAAAAAGAGCTCTGAATTCTAGGATTTGAGTTCCCATCTGACGATTTCTTCTCCACTGAAAAAGGATAGGGAGGTACTTTACAAACCTGTATTCCCAAGTATGGGTTCTTTCTTCCATTGTACAAGAAGCCATCCCACACACAGAGCTGAGATATTTGAATTCATTTAATATCTGTGCAAAGATGGGTGATGAGTCCACAAAGCCATCACATCTTCAGCATGCTAAGTGCTCATTTTTATATATTTCCACAATAAAAATGTCATCTCCTGTATATATAACAACTGAAATCTACAGTCATTAGCTTTTCAGTCTCTGGTTTCTGTTAAATATAAAGATAAAGTGGACACTGATTTTACTGTGCATGCTCTAAGAGGAAGGAGCTTATGTGAAAAAGGGGAAATGACAGCCTATCAGTGAGTTCTTTACTGAACCAGTGAACACAAAGGTCAAGCAAAGTTGTTCTTTGGTTTTATAGTTTGATTTACAGTGTTCTCCTGTTCTTACTTCTTGGATCATGGGTCTTGGTTCCTGCAGGTTGGTTATTCCTTAACTTTTCACACATTCTTTTATTTGTCCTGTACTACAAGGAATTTTTAACATTCTCGTGGTGCTTTATTCAACAAACCTACATATCCTATTTAAGCACACAAACTTATAGCTTTCTAAACCCTGGCATCAGTGATGTTGTTAGTGATGCACAGGAAGGAAAAAAGAATAAAAACTACAGATATCATCTTCCCTTTAGCAAATGATTGTTCAGCAAAATTAAAGGCAGCAAATTCCCTACAGCAGGCAAGCCACCACCTGTGCTGGCAAGCACCAGCAGTGCTACACAAGTTTTGTGTCTTGTAATAAGCATAAGAAAAAAGCTGTTCCATCTAAGTGTATGAGCAAGACCAGTGCAAGGGGCAATAGAAAGCACTTGCAATATTTCTGTGCAAACATGTAATAAGCACTTTCTGCATGAAGCACATCAGCACTGTTCCAGAGGAAGTGGCTGCTGGCTGCTGTCCCCAGAACCATGAATCAAGAGTTAATCATCCTCCTAAAGTCAGTCACAAGACATTAAGCTGTGGTTTGAATGCCTCAGCTCAGAGATCTTCTCTGAAATCTGGCTGAGAGTTAGCTTATTGCCCTTGCCTATTTTGAAGTCATTTAAACTGAGCAGTAATATTTCATGTAATTAGTTCTACTAATCATAAATGCAGGGTTTGTAGAATGCATGAATCACTTTTTTGATTTTTGGACAAAATCTACAAAACTATCTGAAAGAGGAACACTATCACATTTATTACTCCCTGGTTTCAGTTGACATTCCTATTTTCTCTGTTCAATACTAAACCCTCATTTTTCAAAACTACTGTAACAAACCTTTTCTCTTTATTTTCTCTTATATCAAATGTACCCCTTGTTCCTTTCTCTGCTTTCTATTATTACACAGCAAAGATCATCAATGTGCATGAAGGCAGTCATCAGGTTCCAAGAAATACTTTATTTGTAGCTGAGCTTGTGTATATGCCTGAAGCAATGGTGAATGAATAAATTTCATTATCTTTTATGCTATTACTGTCAGAAGACAGCCAAATGCTGCTTGAAAAACCAATAGGCAACAGGTTAGGAAAATCCATGGACAGTATTGAGCAGAACTGGCTAGTGGAGATTCCATGCATGCCTGCAGCTTGGCCATTCAGCTCTCACATTAAATGCTTGGTATTTTCTCTTCCAGGCAGAGGTAATGGCTTGGGCTCCAGCTGTGGTCACTACGCTTTTGATAAATCCTTGTGGAAGATTCAACTCCCAAGTAACAAGCAGAAATCACATTTCCCTATCATTTTTCCCAGTTTGGGACCACCTATAAGAACATTTCTAGATCTTCCTTGATGAAACAAAATGTTTAAGCACTTCTGAGCTTCACCAACGGCGACCTTGCACAATTATATATGAGTTGTACAAGGTCACATGAGGAGTTTGTGACTTAGACAGACATTCTTCTCCCACTTCCTCCACCCATCCAAATTAGGATGACTTCACTATACATGACATTGCCATGGAAGTTGTGTCCTGCTAAACACATGGCAGGTGTGTGTGTCTAGCCCTCATTATTGTGAATATGAATTGGCAGAGCAGTCCAAAAGGGGATGAAATCCCCTTTGGAGATGTTACTCCAAATTGTTTTTCAAGAACTATTCTCTGTGCTACATCACTGCACATTTTATCTTAAAACTAAATTGTTTTGTCATTACAGTCTTGACTGGCAGCTCATGCTTCAGAAAAATCTGTGATCATTTTGATTTTTTTTTTAATGTCCCCAGCACAGGAAAGACATCAACCTGTTGGAGCAAGTCAAGAGAAGAGCCAAGATGATTAGAGGGATAGAGAACCTTTCCCACAAGGAAAAGCTGATAGAATTGGAGCTGTTTAACCTGGGAAAGAGATGGTTTAGGGGTGACCTAATTTCTGCTTTCCTCTACTTGACGACATTGCACAGAAGGGATGGTAAAGAACTTTTAACAAGATTTTACATGCTTTTTACAAGAGCATGTAGTGACAGGAAAAGTGGGAATGGATTCAAACTGAAAGAGAGTAGGTTTGGATTAGATATTAGGAAAAAATCATTACTGTGAGGGTGGTGAGGCCTTGGTACAGGTTGCCCAGAGAAGTTGTGGATATCCTATCCCTGGAAGTGTTCAAGGCCAGATTGTATAGAACTCTGAGGAACCTGGTTCAGTAAAACATGTCCCTGTCCATGGCAGAGGATTGGAACCGGATGATCTTGAAGTCCCTTCCAATCCAGGCCATTTTGTGATTCTACTAAATACATTTTACCTGAAAACAATCTATCACAGGTGTACCCTGAGATCATGTTCTTGGTGCTCTAGAAGTCAGCATGGCCCACAACTGTGATCTGGTTCCAGCTCCATGAGAAAAAGATCCCGTAGCAAATCAGGCACTGAAACATTCTCAGCAAGGCACATGAACCATAAAAATACACAGCCCTCTGAGATGGCAGTTAATCATCAGGGCAGCAACAAGAAACTAAAACTTTAAAACTTTAAAAGTACAAAATTTCATTGTTTGCACCAATACCCACACTGCCTTTAGCTTCTGCAATAGGAATTTAAAATCTCACCAGACTGATGTTTCATATTCATTGTACTGGTGAAAGTAAAAAGCATGGAGACATCCAGATCAAGGGAGTTTTACTGCATAAGCATTATTTTTAACTATAAAACAAATTAAAAAACACACTACCCAAAGAATTATTCACTGCTAACGTTCATAACAGAAAAAGTGGAATCACTAGAAAGAAAAATAACAATTTAGAGAAGTTCATTATGTGCTTTCACATGCTACTAAAAAGAGTCCAGCTTTTCTAATGTAAATAGCCCAAAATCCTCTTTGAGTGCTTAATTTCTAAGTTCACAGTCTATCAAATACCCTGACAAAATTCAGTTTGAAAGCCTTTTGTCAAGATTGCATGAAATCAGTTTACAAGTTTTTAAGATTGTTTCAAAATTAGGTGGGTGTTTTTTGTTTTTGTTTTTTTGTTTGTTTGTTTGTTTGTTTTTTCTGCATGCAAAAAAAAGCGTAAAGAAAAAAAATCAGGCTTTTTACTCATAGTGAGATATTTCTTTTACTCTGGGTTAATGAGTGATTCCAAGCCTCTGTGCTTTCCCCCCCATACTGCAAATGCCAACTTCACATTAACCTAATAGATTTTGTCCAGTCTGGCTGCTAGGTAAATACAGCTGCTTTTGACAAGCCAAGAACACAAAAGAAGTAGCTCCCACTGGATGAATTGTTGCCCTTTCAGCAACAGCTCTCTCTGTGATCAGGGAATGGTATTTCATACCCCAAGCACTCTGCTTTGCCCAAGACTTTGGAGCAGAGCTTCACAGTGCACTCTGGTTTTGTGTTATTTGTGCCAGGCTTTCCTTGCAAAGAAGGGAGCAGCAGGAGAACTCAACCCAGCTCAGCTAAGGAGAGCATCTCTTCAGACAGAGCCATGGGCAATTCTCTGCTCACATAAATATCAGTGTGCTTCTCTAGGGCTGCTCAGCTATGTGCCTGGAAAACTCAGGACTTCAGATATCAAGTATCATTCAGTACCATTTCAGCATTTTACTGCTACTCAGTATCTTAGGGAAGAAAAATATGCATAGCATTTTTACTGACTGCTTTAGGGAAACAAATCTCTCATATGCACTTCCTTCTTGAGAACAGCCATTATACTGAACATTAAATTCATGGAAACATGCTTGGGTTTACATCAGTCTGAAAGCTTTAAAGCCATTCCCGAAGGCTGATGAGCTGCAAGTTTTAATATGCAGTTGGATTATCTGAGCACTACAGCCACTTTTCTTGATGCTTGTGTCAAGCCTTCTGCCCTGGGTAATGCACTCCTGCCCTTCCAGCCTCAGCCTGAGCTCGTATGCCAGGCTGCGGTGGAGCAAGCCTGGGTGTGTGCTGGGCATGTGTATCATACAGGTCTGTCCTGCCAGCTCAGTTGAAACAGCAACAGTAACACTAGTGACATTTCAGAGCCCTAAGTGACATATTTTTTCTTTCTCCTCCCACCCATTATTTGTCCCAAATGTCTCTTTGGGTAATGAGGTATCTGGGCATATCAGTTTGCCTGCAGCATCCAGATTCTGAACAGATATTAATAACCAGTCTTCAAACTTCTTTGAGGGCTATGTCTAAAAACAAAATACTGGTCTTTCTTGTTCTGCCCTTATGGAATTTCCTGTTCTTCTTAATTTTGTGCATCATGAAACCAGTCTGACCTGGACTCTGGTGACTCTGTCCTGGACAGATGTAGTGAGCTCTCTGCACGGGCAGTTTAGGCAGAGGATGCAACCTAATCACCACCCCAAAGCCTCAACTGTAAGCTAACAGTCAGCAAAATCATGGATGACTGATAAACAAGAAATTGATCTAGTGTTGATAACATATGTACATCTTCTGCTTTAGTTTTTTTCATGCTTCTTTGAAAACAAAACTCATGTCAAAGCCAGCAATTGCAAAATAAGTGTAGTGGAAACACTGAAGTGAATGTCATCCTAGAGAACAAAAATAAACACATTGCAAAATTAGTCATGAGAAAGCCCTTAGTTTGCAATATGCATGTTTTTCTAGACAAGATCTTGCTTAATAAGTATGTGTCCAACTGGCTAAAAAATTTCCTAATGATCTTCCTAAAATGAAGGCACATGCTGGGTTTCACAGGCTTTAGTTTTTAATGCCCATGATTAACAAATACTTCCAAGTAGGTAAGGAGCAATCATAGGATTGTAAAAATAATCCTGACTGCTTAAATACTCTAACACATCACACACATGCACAAACCATATTTTTGGGTACCTATGTTAACCTGCAGTTTGCAGTAGGACTTGATCTCATTGCACACTCAGCAATGAAGGCTCTTGGCAGTCTGTGTTCAGCAGTTCTTCCATGAGAAAGAAGGTGATTGCCTGGAAGAGAAGAGGATCAAAGTGAGATAGGCAGACAAACTCTGGAGGCAGAGAAACAAGTAGCAAGGCAAGAATGAGCATGAGACCAATGAACTTCACATTGAAAGGGAAGGCTGATTCTTTTTGTCCTTAGTGAAGCAAAAAAGCAATAACATCACTTGATGTGACATTTCATTGGACAAAAGTATCATATATTTTTGTAAAAATTAAGTACATAGCCAAATTCACTGCCTTCTGCTATAAAAGAGTCTTTGGAGATCCTGAAGCTGGGACTGCAGTTTGTCTCTCCTGTGAATTGGAGAGGACAATCCTGTAGCTGAAATACCACCCAAGCTGAGGGTTTGCAAAACTGCTGCATCAACACTGCTAATCTCAAAACAAACCTCCCAGATGGGGGTTCTTTTCTTGCTTTACAACTGTACCACATGGAGGTTTAAACTTTCTATTCTCATCCGCACAAAGCTGCACCCCCTGTCACAGGGAAAAATCCTTGCAGTATGCAACTTACAATGGTCCCCTCCACCCCAAGGCCTCAGACCAACCAAAAAGCAAAGCATCAAACACAGGATAATACCACTAGGACACACCAGAAAACCTCCAGAGAGCTGTGCTTCAGAGACCAGCTGGACACCTTATGGGAGAGCTGTGCAGGAAGTTCAGATGCCTCCCAGCACTGGAGAAAGCACTCTTCTGTCTACAGGATGACAACAGGGAAAGATATCTGGTTTGTTGTTTTTTGGGGTTTTTTTTCCATATCCTCAGGCCATTTTAGGACTGCTTAAAACTCACAAGCCTTCCTACAGTCTCTTTCTGCATTCAATCTGTCACCATGCCATGGATATAGGGTAAAGTTCTAAATCAGGCAGGAATCATATGCCCCGTGCCTTTGCAGGGGTCTAAGTAGAATGATTTCATTTTCCCTCACAGCACTGCAGAAAGATGATGGGCAAAGCTTTTCCTGTGCTCCCCTCATGAAAACAGAGCCAAGGTCCCCATATGGGTACATGGTGGGAGAATGACAGACAATATTCAGACTGGATGTTAGGAACAGTTTTTTTCATCCCGAGGACAGTCAGGCAGTGGGACAGGGGCCCACAGTTTCTAAACACCCTGTCCTTGCAGGTTTTTAAGATCCAACTGCATAAAACCCTAACCAACCTGACCTCAATCAGAGATGATTTTGCTTTGGCCAGGTTGTTGGGAGTGGAGATGACCAAAGCCCTTCCCACCTTGAATCATTCCATGATCCTACATATTTTGGACATCTCCTTTTCCAAGGGAATGGAAGAGAAGTCCCTGAGTGCTGTTCATCAAAGACTGCAATCTCCCTGTCCATGCTGTGGCTCAGGAAGACAAGCTTCCCTGTGCATGGATATGGTCTCCTGCTCCTGCAGGAACCTATGGTCAGATTTTCATCTCTACCTGAAGAATGTTGAGGAGACCACAGTGTTCAAGCAGAAATCAGAGAAATCTCTGCTAAGATTTATTTTGTCTGATATATTTGGGAAGGAAGAGAGAAAATGGAGAAGTTAACTTAGTCCACATGGTCACAACCCTTAGAAGCAGTGACTTCAGCAGAAGTTAGCAGAAGACAACACAACCTTGTTTCCTTGCTATAGAAATTCACTTCTCCCACACAGAGCAAGGACTTTGTGCCAATACTGCAAGAGGCATCATGGATGCGTCCTTATGCAAAGGAGAATGCAAGTATTGCTCTGAGGTGGTGAATATAAATATGTTTAGTAGTCAGGTGCTTCCTTGTAATGCACATAATTTCTGAGCAGAGTTTGACTGTTCTTTAAAGTCATCTTATCCAAAAAGCTATGGCATCAAAGCAGTGCAAAACCCAGTGAGTAATACCCAAATAAAGCTTAAAATTGCCATTTCTGAAATACACCCAATCAGGCATTAAGTTAATTTAAGTGAGAAATTACACTCTTTGGATATGAACTAGCACTGCCTTGAATAGGACCATCAGGCAGCCTGATCATCTTCTGGGGACATTTGACTTTTCTACCCTCTCTAGAAAAGGTTGGCCCATTCCTGTATTTGTGCTGTGCTGATAAGTGGCAGACACCTGGTTTGAAAGCAAGATTAGATAACAGCAGTAAGATCACAGGAGCAGAGGCAAGAGGGCATCCTTCAGCTGCTGCAGAGCTGAGCAGGGTGATTGCAAGCCCTGCGCCTGGGCCAGCCCCTGTGTCCTCTGTGCATGTCCCATGTGCTGGCTTGAGGCTGCTGTTGAGCAGGAGCTCAAGATGGTGACACTTCAGGCTGCAAGTTCCAGAGCTCTGGCACAATGAGTATTGGTGCTGTTTTGGAAGCACTGTTTTGTTGGTATCTCCTTGGAGAGATGCTGATACTGCCTTGAGGAAATGGTAAGGACCAGTGCAGATCCAAGGAGACAAGAGGTTTTCTCTCTTGAACGGCAAAGTGTTACCTTAATTCCAAATTATTTTAAAAAATGTTAAAACCTTTAAGTGCTCTTTCAAGAGCATTCAGCACACAAAAGAAAGTAATTTTCATGTTCTGTGAGCAGAGATTTTCAGCAAAGTTGTGGGCTGCGGGGAGATAATGTCTGATTTCTTACTGCTTTGGTGACCAGGAAATCAGAGGGGCATTTTAATGCACACATTGTAAAAACAATGCACACATTGATGAGGCCTGCATCATTCAAGCAAGATTTGGCTTCATCAGAACAAAAATCCCTATGCTTTGCTAAACAGTGTCAGTGTTCAGAAAGGGAACCACCATACTCATGTACTAAAATCAGTCATGGCCTTGGAATCACCATACTGAAATCATCACAAATTGGGGTAACTATGAATCAAGTGATATTTGATGCAAGCCTGAAAGATGTCCCTACCAGTGCCTTTCAGAGGTTTCTGTAATGGGAAGTATTTCAGGATTGCATTAAAGTATTTTGCATTTTTAACTTCTCATGCAAATATTCACGTACTCTGAGGCAGAGTGAAAAGATGGATTTATACTGTCTTTTAAACAGATGGGTCAGACTCTGTTCCCAATTGCAGCCTCATGAATTTCTTTATACTTGTGTAAAATGGAAGTCAGATGCAAAGAAAATGTACCAGGGTGTGGCTCAGTGCTTCAGGCCTCATTCCTCTTCCCCCATCTCAATACTGCTGTTTTAGAAAATAGGGCAAGTGAAATAAATGTGAATCCTCTACAAAATCATCACTACACATGTATCCAGAGTCCACTGGGAGTTTCCAGTATGGAATGCCTTCTGAAGGCATCTCAGCTGAGTGTGGCTCAACACAAGAACATTATCACTATGAAAACAATCAGGTCTGCAGGGTTAAAAGCTGGAAAAAATATGGATTTTCACCCTTATAGAAAACTTACTTTCCTGTTTAGTAATTTTCAAACTCACATGTTATCCAATTTAAACAGTGGATTAAATAATGCCTTATTTATAGTGCAACAGTACCTAGGAGCTGTTGGGACTCTGTTGGGGGAGGTCCTGTACAAAAAGAAAATAAAGTGCCAGCTCCTAACCTTTGTGCTCTGTATCCCCACGATTATTCATATGCTAGACAAGATGAGAGGAAATCTAATGTATTTATAAATACTTTGACGGTGAAGGGATGGATGTTAACATCTTTGAAATGGGTTTAATGTCTCTAGTGACTTTGGGCAACAGGTTAATTGAAGAGCTCATACAGCTTGGATCCTGAAACAACTAAATGGGTCTGCACAAGCCTGAACTTCTCAACTTTGGGGCAAAATAGTAGGTTTAAGGGGGGAATATGTGGTAGACAGTTTGGGAAGGGCATACCTTCTGAGTACCTCAGCCAATGGGGAAAGTAAGAGGGCACCCTGCGGCCAGGAGCTCAGGATAAAAAGGATGCCGCACTTTCCAAAACCAGGAGAGAGGAAACCTCCCAGGTATGTGCCCCAGAGCACTCTCCCCCTTTAAATAAAGTTGCAGGACTCCTCTTTTGCCTTTTTGGACACAAACCTCAGGTGTTTCTGGATTTTCCTGACAGAGGCAATAACTAGAGATAATAGATAGGGAGTACAAACTATCCCTCAGTTTCTTACCCAAAGTGGTGTGAAACAATCCTAAAGTTAATGCAAGCCCTGCAGCTCTGTAATAGGTCTGATATTGCTTTCAATAACACAAAAATTGCTTGCAAGAGGAAACAATATAAGGAGACTCAAAGCAGAAATGAGAAGTGGAAAACTAGAACAACAAGATGAAGAAAAATCCACAAACCAAAACAAACAAACAAACAAAAAAGAAAACAAAATGCACAAGGCAGAAGAGGAAAAAAAAAAAAAAAACCAGAGATGGTTGTTGTATAATTTTTAAGGCTCAAAATAATGCTGTGACATGNGCTTGCAAGAGGAAACAATATAAGGAGACTCAAAGCAGAAATGAGAAGTGGAAAACTAGAACAACAAGATGAAGAAAAATCCACAAACCAAAACAAACAAACAAACAAAAAAGAAAACAAAATGCACAAGGCAGAAGAGGAAAAAAAAAAAAAAACAAAACAGAGATGGTTGTTTTATAATTTTTAAGGCCCAAAATAATGCTGTGACATGTAATTACAACTGCTGGGAAAAAAAATATACATAAAATCCATAATTTCTGTTTGGTTCTTTTTCTAAAAGAGTGAATGAAAAAAGGCAGAGGTGTATCTCAGTGGGGGTTCTACATCTGCCTTGTGGTGATTAACACATCTCTGCTGCACTACAGAGAGTCCTCAGCACTTCCCCTGCTTTTGACATGGTACCAACTTCACCTCCTGAACTGGCTCACACCTGACATGATTTAGAAAACAGGCTCAAATTTGGAGACCTGGAGCCTCCTCTGCCCCATCCCTGCCTCCTTCTGCCCTGACTAATCAACCATGTTGATTTTAACAGACAGGCTTCTTGTTCATATGTGCTATATTTTTTGTTTATGATGACTTCAGAGCAAATCACCTTTGACTCATGTTACCTCAAGCCATACAATGCAGATGTAGTAATTCAGAGTGCTACAAATCAAGACATTAATGTAATTTTGCATTTATAAAAGTTAAAGCACCACTACTCATATAAATATTGTTCAAAATTCTGTGTATTGTGACTGTCAAAAATCTTGTCTGTGCACTGATGTCCCAAAGACTTCTGTAGTGCAAATTCAGAGCATTGGCATGTATTAAGATGATTGGCATCTCAAAATAGGTGGAAATTCCATTTAACTATCTCAGACATAACATTTTTGTTGATATTTTAGAAAATACATTTAGGTAATATGGGAACATTTCCTTTTTTGTGTAAGAAAAATGAATCAATATTCACTGAATGTCTTCCTCCAAGGGTATTTGAAGCTAAAAAATCTCATGTTTAAAGATGAGATAGATTCAAGACAACTAACTGAGTGGCTTTATAGATTAAAACCAGAAGCAGCAGCTTCTGACACTCAATTTATTCTATTAAAACCAACACAAACTCAGTTAAGATTTTCCCTGAAGAGAAAATTTGGTCTCTTTAAAGGAAAAAAAATCAGCTATTGAATAACGAAAATGAACAGCCTACTCTTATTTTCTTAGTTTAGCAGCATTTAGAAATAGGCAATTTTAAACCCAGTGGTACAAGTTAGCGTGATTCTTTAGGTTCCCAGTTTGGGAAACAGTGGGAACAGAAAGAAAGAGGCTCTTTCAAAGGGTAATTCAAAACAGGAGCCTATATTAGGCTATTTGCTCTTCATATATTTTATATACTTGCAGAATCAAAAGCCTGGAGATGTGCCTCTGGGTCACTGAGCTCAGACTGGTCTGTGGAAAACAGGCTCCCTGTAATCCTAAAACAGGGCACTCCAAGTTTCCCCCCCTTCTTTAGGATAACCCAACAGCTTTCAGATTTGGAACTGCCTTCTGATTTCCAAACTGAATTTTGACCTGGCCAGTATGTGCCCATCTGCTGCTCTGCCAGCAGTCACTTGGCTTCAGGTTACACCTGCCCTTGTCTCTGTCTGGTGTCACCTCCTCCAGTGCAGTAACAGCCAGCAATGGTGTGTCCCACATTTCGTAATTGCCTGGATGCAAGGAGTGAATGGCAGAGCTGATAATAAGCTCCTTTATCCCCTGTAAATGGAGACAAGCAAAGTGCACTTGCAAAACCTGCAATTTGGATTGAAGTCTGATTGCATCTGTGTCTCCAAAGAGCTAAAGAACAGTCTCAGATAAGAAGCTATTCAACCTCATATGTAAAACAAGGTGAAAGAGAAAGAGACCAAAAGACCTTTTTTTCTTTTTGTGGCATGGTATCAAAGGATCGAAAAACAATTAGAAAATTAAATTAGTGATAAATAGGAAGACAATGACAGAAAGTTTTCTAAGAGAAGGCACTACATTTCTTTCCTGCCAGACTTTAGGTCTGATCAAAAATTGGAAGGTTTTGTGTCATCAGCATTTCAGAAAAAAGTGCTACAAACTGACAAGCTCTTGAAACACTTTAAAATGCATCCGTTGTATAATCCTCAGGCATCTTGGAGTAACAAGGGAATAAATAAAAGAAAAAATAAAATAAAATTCAGTGTTTGTTTTCAAAACTCAGTGTGGAAAAGCAATACTAAATATTTGTCATATGCACAGGGTTCTTTGGTACATTCATAGTTTAACTGAAGTCAGACCACAAAGCGACACCACGCAGTCGCACATGTGTACTCACCCCCTGCAGACCTGTTTCAAAACTAGGCAGGACTTCAGCTGTGTTACAGACAGAATAATAGAAAGGATGGCTGCTAAGCATTTCTGATTACAAACATCTTTTTGTTTTCACCCTTCCTCAAATACGAGGAAACCTGATCCAGCCCTGGAAAGTTTCTCATGGCCTACAGGCAGCAATACATAGCACTAAACAGAGAATAGGGAGGTTTTGAGTGGGAGCTTACATTTTTTCATCTCACTTTAGCAACTGATAGAGAAATTATTTTTGACTGTCTTCAGTTCCCCAGCTCCTATTGGGCAGTAACAGCCTGTGGTGCATTGGAAATACTTTGTTACCTGCCAAGTACACACGGTGCACCCACTTTGCTGCACTGAACATGTCACTGACTTCTGCAGGTGCTCAGCTGGAAGAGCAAGCACTAAGGCAGCCTTCTGGGTGCTATGACCACACTTTGCATGGCTGTGATTAGGCAGCACACAAACTCCATGGTACACAACTGGGTTGGTTTTGCAATGGATAGCAGAGCTCCCTTCAACAGCTGGGAGATAAACCTCACCTCAAGTGATGGTGATCTTTTTGCCTGGAATAGGGAAAACCATGTCTAAATAAGTGATTTTAGCAAACTGCTGACTTGCATCTCAGAATTAGAAAACCTGCCAGAAGACTGGGAGAAATGGGTTAGATTATTAATTAATTAGTCCTATTATGGAGGGCAGTTCAAGTTCAAGGCCACTGCTGTTACTGTAGAGAAAGAGATGTAGCTGTTCCCCTCCTGCTCCTGCCTTCCATCATGCTCAGGGATTATCTAGACATGGCTTCAGTGAGTGGTTCAGTGATCTGATGCAATGGAAAAATACTTTTTGTTTTGGTTTTTTTTTTTTTTTATTGTTTGTTTGTTTGTTTTTATGAGGGCATGCTAGGTTTTTTTTGTCTGCTCACCTTGTTTGCCTGTGACTGCTCAGTCTCTGGCTTTGATGCCACAAAAGCACCTGATGGCAGAGGTAGGAACAGGCAGATGAGGATTGTTTTCTTGCACTGGCAGCCTACAATTATACCAGCTAAACCAAACATCAAACTGCAAACACACACTAGGAAAGCAAAACGAGTTACCATTTTAATTGTTAGCCTATTTGAAAGCTGACTGGAAAGCCTAAGTATAGTGAATATTCTTATTTTATTTTAACATGATACAGCTGTATTGCTATCAGAATTTCTACTTTTCATGGCCACCCAATTTCCCATCTGATCTACACATTGTAAAATCAACTTCCAGGACACAAAATTAATTGAAATTCTCTCTTTTTTCTTTTTTTTTTTTTCCCCAGTTTCTAACAGTCGAAATAAGTGTTTTGCTATTGGATGTGTACATAATGAATAATTTCAGGTTTGTAAAACCCCTTACCTTTTAAATATTAAAATGCTCATATGTACCAAGCACTCAGACAGAAAAGCTGTTTGTTTATGAGATGAGATATTTCTGAAAAATGGTATTTCTTTCAAATAAGTAAACTCTGAGAAGGTAAATTTTTTTTTTTTTTTTAAATCTTCTTTCAGTGAGCCACAGGGCCAGAGGACTTTCCAAGAGGTCACCATCTATTCCATACCAGCTTATGTCTTCCGGTACAGGCATGGTGTGCTATGGGGCAATGCTTGTGAACCCACATCTTTCTGCAAGTGACTACTTCAAAACCTTCCAGCTGATACCTTCTTGATTCCTTGATGCTGTAATATTCTACATATTTAAAAACTTGAATGAAAGAAGATTTTTAAAGTCAAGTTTCATTATATTTAAACTTATTAAGTTCCTGGCAGTTTTGAAGATGACAGGATTTTCATGTTGATTTTAATTACAGTGACATTGCCTGTTATTCTACCCCAATTGGAACATTATTTAGGTATTTTAATAGTGTCTTGGCCAACATGGAATTAAAGCTGCTATTTTAGCATTCATTACAATAACTAAAGTAATAGTTTCCAGGAAGCTTTCAATAAATTTCCTAAGTTTTTTATTAGGAGAAAAAAAACCCACCATTTAAATTATAACATATTTTTCCAGGAACAAAGGACTCATGTTTGGGCACACAAGCACATATACACACAGGCTATGCTGACAAGTATTCTGTGTATCATCTTTCAGAAAAAGTTGGCAGAAAAAATGTCCTCAGTGGACAAAAGGCAGGTAAACTAACTGAAAAGTGATATTTATATTTGACTTATGGAATCGTATTCCACTATGATTTCTAACTTTGCAGTGTTCTGTGGGAAAAGAAAAAAACAGACTCTGCTGACATACTTCTACAATTTGGATGCTTCCACAGCAATTGCAGTGAGCAGAGTTTCTTTTCCCCAATTCACCTATTCCCAGCACTGTGCTTCAGCAGGATGATCTTTCAACACAACCGGTTTGGAGATGTGCTAAAGCCCAACTTTGTGAATTGATCTGCATTTAACTTATCCTTCTATTCTTCTTTCTTTTCCTTTTGTTTTGTGGGTTTTCTACTAAGCTGTATCATTTTCCTGGTGCATCTCACTATGCTGTACTGCAGACAGGTGTATTACAGTGCCTCAGAGGAATGACACTCTCAGTCAGAGAACTGACCAGATCATTAAAGCATAGACTCAGTCTGTGCTTTAATCCCACCCCAATGTTATTTATTATTGCTATGATTATTTTTATTTAGGCTTTGGATAGTGGCAGCAACTTTAGAAAGCAACCTTCTGCCCACTAGAGCCAGTGAAGAAAATTATAAAAAAAAAACCACCAAAAGAATATGAGGAAATATATGATTGTTTCTAAAAAGAAAAAATGAAAAGAATTAATCAACACACCTTTTGTTTGTTTTATTACTAATTCCTGCATCAAATTAAATAATGAATTCCCAGAAAAACCTTCAAAACCAACTTTCTGAAAAAAACCCCACATTTGTTTTCCAAACAGCTGCAAACTTCACTTGTTCATTTAGATCCCCGAGAAGTCCTGTACATCAAGCTTTACATGCACATCACGTTCGTTCTGTTCACAAAATTAACTCACATTGTTGCTAGAAACTGCTTGAATTGTTCTGTAGAGCAAGTGTCTTCCCTTAAAAAAATCTTAAGTTTATAGTTGCAACAAATGAATACATATTATCTACCACCCTTCTAGAAATAGCCAGAAGCAGTTTCACTGTGAAGTAAACAGGATGTGTTCAATCATGCATAGAAGTGTATAGTGCTAAGCTAGCAAAAGTACTCTGCAGTAAAAACAAGTGGTCAAATTTTATATTGGGGTAATGATCATGTATGAATTAATGCTCTGAAAAATAAGTCTTTGAGTACAGCTCTTCACTTTCCAAAGGCACGTAAGTAGGATGTTGCTCTTGCGGATCCACCTGCAGAACAGCACCTACTGTCTCAGTAAGGAGTTAATTTCAGAGCCACATAGGACCATGCAAATTCTCATATCCTCACACCTTTCTGAAACAAGAAAAAGAAAAGGCAATCCTCAGTTATGTTTAGGCTCCAAATTTTTTTAAAATTACTCCCATTATACCGTGCTAACAGCTTCATCGGAGGAAGGGATGATGACACACCAATGAAAGTGCAGCAGGGTTTGTAGATAGATATCATTCTTTTGTTAGATAGATATCACTGACATAATTATTTTTCCGGCTAGCTCTTGTGTGCAAGGATGTTTTTTCTTTAATTTCATTCACCCTAAAATCAGCTTTCTGTGAACCACTCCAGGCACATAATCTTTGTGTTTCCCCCTGTAAAGTGGAAAACATTGGGTGATTAGGTGATTTCCATCCAGGTCATGGTTAAGTCCCAGACTGGGGAGCTGACTTGACTGAATAACAACCATCCCTGGGATTTTTCCTCACAGGATTCTCAACAGCCAGTTCATTTCCCATAGAACTTCAATATACAGTCACACACCAGTTCTTCTTGTACAGTGATAAGTCAAAGTGGCCAGGATTGTGTCTAGAAATAAGAGGTTTATTTGTCATTATTTGCCAAAATTCTGTTTTACAAGCACTCAACACGTGGTAAGCCCAGCCTCATACATGTTGACACCTTTTTTCCCCATGCAATTTCTGTCAATTGGTGTGAGTAAAGAGCCCTGGACCCCTTGCTGAGCCAATTCAATTCTAAGCCAGAAAAAAGCTATTCACCTTTTGGAGGGAAGATTTCCACTGTTTATTTTTGAGGTGTTCCTCCCACCCTGTGACAGTTACTTATCTTACAAATAAGACCAGTGTATACCACAGCTATCAGGAGGTTAGTAGATCAACCACTCTCCTTGAGGACAATAAACCATCACACTGACTTGGTTACTCTTTGTCTGACTCTCCTCAGTCTTAGGAGCTTTGTAAAACACTGATAGAAGACAGTTTGAGGCAGATTTATAAGTGATAAAATTTTGGCTTCAAGAAAGCAGTAACAGCATGACAAACAAAGAGCAAGTCTGTCACCAAACACAGATGCCCCATCTGATATGTCTCACACACAGAGTGATACTAATTTAAGGCTGTATTTCACTGACAAATCCAGGTATGTACTTTTGAGACATGAAGACCTTTTTTTTCCCATGGAAGTAATTAGCTTAGAATCACTACTGGAGAGAAGGCACAAGGGGTTGCCTTTATCTTCTACAGGTGAAATAAGTTAGAGCTGAGGAGTAGAACTGGAGTGAACTCAACAGGTCAGACTGGACCAGCTCTGCCTGGTCACAATGGCCATGGTACAACCTTATTATGTAGAATACACCTCTATTTTCTACAATCTATTGTTACTCTAAGGCAATTACAGACAAATCCATATGGTTTTGTGCAATGACAGCCTCCACTGGCCACAAATTGAAACTGAAAATTGAGACTCAAAGCACTGCAGAATGCAGAAGCAAGATCATTCAACAAGTGTCATGGGGATGAGATAGAGATACCACAGACGTTTTCTGCTCCTGCACATAAAACCTGAGGAACAGAAACAGAGGCTTTTTTCCTAATGTCATTGGGAACTTTTGGGTTGATCTTTGACAATGTGGAGCCAGAAGAAAAAAAGTCATCAGTAAGAGACAGGATGATAGAGCCACATCTGTTTAGAGTGGCTTGGTCAGGAACAGTAAGGTGCATGCACTTGTATGGCATGACCACCAAAATGTCCAGTTTGTATGTCATATCCAGCTACCCTTGCAAAAAACTAACCCAGAAGAATTTTTTTTTTAATATCATAGCACTACTGGTCAACAGAATCTTAGTGAATGGAAACAGCATTTCTTGTCTGGAACACTGAGGAAATTCTGCTTTTCCAATTAAGTCAGTGCTTTAGAATCCTCAAAAGACTGTCTTAAACAAGTGTTTTTATCTCTTTGTTGGTATGAGTAAGAGCATCTATTAGGTGATTGCTCCAAGAATCACCGGCAAAATGTCAAATTAATCCTTCCTCAAAAGGCTGAGAAGATGGCATAAAAAGAAAGTGATGGTGGTAAAATAATGTATTACTTAAAACAGTTTAAATTTACTGATGCAATTCCTAATCTCCTGATTTAAATCAATATAAAAATAAATTGGGATACCATTTAAACCTAGTTTAGCTCGTGAGTTATTTAAAGTTACACTTTTGAAATCTGTGATGAGCATCTATGTGTAAATTTATACCAGTTTAAGAACATTTATTTTAAATTTATGTCCACAGCCAAGCTAGTGCATCATTTTTATAGCCAAAATTTTCATATTATATGCATTTATTGTACCCCGGAAAGGGGTTATTTTTTATATAGCTCTTTTTAAAATTAGGGTATATTTAGTCATCAGCAAGTCTTTTAGCCTTTTTGATTGCACATGGATCTTTGGAAATATGAAAGCAGACACATTTTGCTTTTGGAGATACAGAGGAAAAAGAGCCACTTATTCCCTGCACACCCAGCCATGCACACAGGGTCTCACGGCTCGGTGGAGACATCTCTGTCCCCAACAGCACCTGTCCCCTGCAAAACACCCTGCTTCTCGGACACGCGAGATTTGCAGGTCACCAAAGCTTCTACTTTAAGGATGGGTTTTCTGTGTTTTTTGTTCATGTGTACAAGGACTTCAAAAGTGGCTCGGTGGACACATCCCGAGCAGGGTTAGTGCCGCACGGTTTCCTGGCTGTGATGCGTGGCTGCTGCGGAAACTCAGAGTCACTTTGTGCGACTAAACCCATGGGGAACAAGAGGTCTCGTCCTCCAGGGCAGCAAGACCTAGGCGTGCAGCGACACGGGGAACAAGCCCTGTTGGCGACTTGCCGAGGGTTGGGGTTGGGCAGGGGGGCTCAGCAGGATGCCCTTTGGGGAGGCGGATGGGTTTGGGCAAGAGGACGCCCTTTGTGGGGGAAGACGCCCATCGGCGAGGTGTATGCGCTGTGAAGAAGAGGACGACCTTTGGGAAGGACACCCGGCGGGGAGGAGGCCCGGCCGGGGCGGGCCCGTGCCCGGGGGCGGGGAGCG
>WEIU01008106.1:55248-77692 GCA_013389925.1 Aegithalos caudatus | reverse complement strand
GGCCGCTCCGTGCCCGGAGCCCCCGGAGCCGGCTTGGGCGGCGGGGAGGCGGTGTCCTGCGCTGTTGCAGTTCCACATTAGCGTGCGGTTCTGTTTCTCTTGTTTGTTCCGATCAGGACTTGGCTAGGCCTCTCCGTGGGCCCCATGGCTCATGCCGGCTCTCTGCCCCTCTCCCACAGGTGCCTTCCTGCCGGGCTCTGCCCGCCCGGGCAGCGGCTGTTCCCAGCAGGAGAGGGTGGCGGTGCTGGTGACACCTGGGCGCCTCCTGGGAGGCTGTCACTGCTGGCACTCGGGGAAGCCCGACAGCATCCAGGGAGATGGAAATACCACTTCCCTCGAGGGGATAATAGTAGTGGGGAGTTACTATTTAATGATCGTATGTCGGTGTCATTTTAAAATAGCAGATGCTTTGCATTTTTCTGTGTCATCTGCTTTTTGATTAGAGGAGACAAGTGGCAGTAGCAGCAGTGGAGGTGAGGTGCATGGTAGGGTTGGAGCACTGGTGTAAAGGAGTGTAGGATGAGTGATGCCTCATCCCAGCTGTTTCAGGGGAAGAGTTGTCATTGCAGAGACAGTGCCTGAGTGATGCAGCATCTAAAACCTTTGTAGCTCTACAGCAAGTTGTCTTTAAATAAGCTGGTGTTTCCCAGTCACAGCTATTTGGTGATGCTGCTAATAAAATATGCAGATACTGACTAGCAGTGGAAGAAATGAGCATGTAGACCCACTGACTGAAGTGGAGGTCCTGATTGATGCCCTTTTGCAAAAGACTGTATTCAACTAGTGTATTTTAGCATCCTCAGGAATAAAATAAATGTTACATAATCCTTTATACTATTTTTTTTTTTGTATTATTTTTGTCACTTCCATACAGTAATCATGCCATAATGTTTCTTTCTTTCTCTTAGGGCCTGTGGAGAAAAAGGTGGTTGTCAATCTTCAGAAGCTAGATGTGGCTCAGGATAGTCTGGGCAACTATGGTTTCTTCACTTTGATTTACAATCAAGGCTTTGAAATTGTGATAAATGACTACAAATGGTTTGCATTTTTTAAGGTGAGTTAACCTGGTGTGTTCTGCACCACTGGCTGTTGCCAAAACGGCCTCAGAGTTGGTCTTCTCTTCAGTCCCTGTGTTCCACAGTGGGTCAGTTGGGACACTTGATGATCTTTGGCTCTGAGGTTTGCCTGGAGTATCAGATAAAGGATTTCTTCTTTTCTTATTTTGAACATAAGGAAACAGTGATCGGTGGTTGGGTAGGGAGCAGTGGGAGGGAAAAGATATTCCACATTGGCCATTATCTGAAAAAAATACAGATGCTGCTGCATTCCCTTCTCCTTAAAGCAACTGAAGGCTTTAATGAAACTAACTTTCCTGGTAGCCTGGAATTTTTTTTTTTATGACCGTGTGTGGACTCAAATCAAATAGCAAATACCATTGCTTTTATCTTTCCTTACAGATGTTGTCAAATGCATGGAAGCTGTAGAGACATCTATCCTCCTTGATGGAGGATTTCTGGGATTTATAAATTTTATTTCAGAATACTACTCTAATATCTAAGGAACCTTTCTGCTGCTTCTTAATTATTCCTTTGGAGTAATACTGTTCTCTTCAGTCCCTGTTAATGCCTTGAGGTCAAGCTGAAAACAGTGATGGTATGCAGGGCTTAGACAGGAAACAACACTCTTGTTAGGAGCACTCTGTTTCTGTCCTGATGAGTGACATGATGAATCTGAAGGATGGTTTGAAGTAATCTCTGCAGGATGGCTTTACTACCTGGAAGACAGATGCTTTGTGCAGAAGGGGTTCTCAGCTGGTGAGTGCAGCCCTGGGCAGGAGCAATGAATGTATTTTTGGTTGTTTCAGGAAGCATGATTTTGTGTCTGACTTCGGATGAGTCAACAGTAAACATTCAGGCCTTGTCCAGGCATAGAATCTCTGAACTTTGGGTAATACTGAGGAGGGTGAAGAAATAATTTTTGCTCTAAATTGTCTTTCTGGGAGCCATGGTAGATGGTTTATTTTACAGCAGTTTACAGTGTTTAGAGGTGTTAACAAAACAGAGTGTTCCACTCTTTCGGGAGAAAGGGAACCCTTCCTGAACAGAAATTACATAGAAGGTTCCACTTTAACTGCAACTTCCTTGCATCTTCCATCTGTGCTGATTTGGGCTCATGTGAGGGAAAGGACTGTATAGACTTAAGCACAACATCTGGGGAAGATATTTACATGCTCACTATTGTAGGTTAACTCCAGAAAACAGAAAAACCCTACTCAGTGTGTTGGGGGAGTGAATTGGAAGAAGTGCAAAAACTCATAGGCTGAGATTAAGGTACTTTAATAGTTAAAGCAAAAGCTGTGTATGTATGCAAACAAAGCAAAGTGAGGAATTCATTCACTACTTGTCACCAGGATAACTTGCCACCATAGTACTGCAGGTGTTCAGCAATTTCCAGGGGAGCAGGACTTCATCGTCCAGAACTGTTACATAAGAAGGCAGATCCCATGATTCTGAGTGTCACTCTTTTCTCCTTTCCCCAGCTTTTGTTTCTATGCATGATATTGTTCAGCATGGAATATCTCTTTGCTCAGTTGGGGTTGGCTTTCCCAGCTGTGTTCCCTCACAATTTCTTATGCACCCCCAGCTTATTTGCTGTCAGAGCTGTCTGAGGAGCAGATGAGGCCTTGGTGCTGTGTTACCACTGCTCAGCTAGACTAAAACATCCCTGTATTAACAACTCTGTTTTCTTAACAAATCTGAAATTTGGCATTATATGAGCCACTATAGATAAAATGAACTGTCAAGATCTAGTGCACTCTTATAACTGGAAATTTTTTAAGTAAAATGCAATTTTTTAAACGAGACAGGGTCTTGTACTTGAGCATAAGCAAAGTATGAGAGAGAAGCACCTGATGGACATTCTCATCTGTATTAGGTAGTGAAATTATATTGCCGTGATGTGCACTCCTCATAGGTTTGGCAGGTGATACAGCAAAAACTGCACAGACTAACTGAGCAGAACTACTCTGAAATTCTCAGTCAGGGACGCCTCTATGAGCTCACCTGCATTGGGAGGACCTTCCTCAGAAGTGGCAGGAGTTGCTGCCTATGTGAGGACAGTGGAGCACTCACTGTATGCTGTAATATTGTCCATTAACTCTGTTTTGAGGTGTTGTCGCTGACAGGGAGGATTCAGCAGTCATTGTTGGACTCATCTGAGGAGAATATAGTTGACCTAACAGAATTTGGGCTGGTACTTTACACTGAAATACAGAGTTGCTTTACAAGCCAATATGCTAGGCAGTAAAAGAGTTGCTGGTTATCAGACAAATCCTGAGTGTGAGGAATTTAATCATAGAAACAGTGTGACCTGCTCTTGTATTTATATGGATCTGTTAGTTGCCAACTTGAAGACAGCTGAGAGTCACTGGAGGCTGCTGCTGTCCTTACCTTGTGAAATACATCCCCAGAAGATGAGCATTAAGTCAAGTGACTTGTAAGCACTGATGTTATGTATTGCATTGATTTCTTGTATTGCATTGATTTGCAAAAGTACTTTTAAAACAACATACCAGAACTGTTACAGAATAGTTTAAGCTGAAAGGAGCTTCTGATAGTCATCTGATTCATCTTGCTGCTCAAAACAAAGCAAGTCAAATATACACCTGAGCAGTAGCAATACACAATAAACTTGCATTTTATGATCATGAATGCGTTTGTAAGCTAATGGATTAATTCTTAGTTTTGAAGTTGGCGTCAGTATTAAGAAATAACAAGCTTGTTTGGGTCATTGCTCAGTAATGGGGAACTCATCAGCAACACGTATTTAAATTAAAGACTTCTTTCCTTAAGCACCATTGGAAGATTAGAGCCCAGTTCAGTTTACCCTCTCTAACAAGTTGGCTGCTGTAAAAGAACAACAGATTACCAAGATGCAAGTCTATTGCTAAGAATCATGAGGAAATACCACAGCACTTACTAAATGCATTTTTTTTTTTGCTGCAGATTATTGCTCTTATTGGGCAAGAACATGCAATGTGTCTCTGCAAAACTCCCAATTTCACAACTGTCAGTGGGCACTTAGAGGGAGGAAGTGGTTCCTTACAAACTGCGACATATTTAACTGTGCATATCTGTTTATTTTTAATCCAGTAAATATTTCAGTACTGGATTAAATATTGCATTACTGGATTTCTATTATATGAAATATAAATACAACAAGTCTGAGATTGAGCAGAGGGAGGATTTGCCAGGTACAATGAACAGCAGTATTTAAGCCAATTCAGTACTTTGTGAGTTTCAGGCACAGAAGTGCCACTTCTGCTAATTGAACTTCCAATATAATTTTTCCTAGTGTTAAAGAAAAGAATTAAGCTGTTAATTACTGACAGGAATGCTGTGGGCTTGTCTAAGCAGTGGCTTTATCAGAGCTACTGTACTGTGTAGATACGGACACAGCCTGTTTGGCTATGCATGTTTCAATGAGGTTTTAGCAGCTTTTTGTTCCTGTGGCTTACTGAGCAGACAGCCACTGAAACTTTTGTAGGGCCTCATTGCCTTACAAGGCATTTGTTCTTTCACTTGAGGTCTATGGGGAAATGACTTTATACATCAGAGGAGTGGATTGGGTGAACTTCTCAATCCTGTTTTCTCATCAGTTTACTTTAGTATCTGAAGGAAAGATGCTCTAATAGTGTTTTTTTCTAACTATTGTTGTATATAGAATTAAAGTTTGCCAAATTAAATGTAGCATCCTGCTGCATTCCTGCATTCTGCTTCTAGCACAAAATAACTTGTTTAATGTGTGCTTCTGCAACATCCCTGTTCTGAATTTGTATGTGAAATTAGTGTACTTAGTCTTGGCAGAAGCTTGATCATGTGCTTCTGCTGGATGATACAAGGATTCTTTAGGGTTATGCAATATATATAAAGTTCGAAAGATATTTTTTGTACCCCCAATGGACGGCAATAGAAATAGGAACAGCTTAACATAAAAAGCTAGAGTGAGGCTGAAAGGAAAGTTGAGGCCAACTTGTTTCAATTACTTGATGTCTTTGAGGTATTTATTTATTGTTAAGACTACCACTTTGAGACGAGACAGTCTCAAAAGTTTCTCACTGTTTGTCCCTTAAGAGAAGTGGTTCTTCTTCTGACTCCTGAGATGTACTTTAGCAAATACCAGAAGTCTGACATTTTTTCATATTGAAACGTTACAACTACTTCAGGGAAAAAAAGAATTTAAAAATAGATAGATTTTAGAATATTTCACCACTCAAGTTACTAATCTTTTCCAAACTGACTTTGTCATATCTTTTTCTCTCTTCCCTGATGTTCCCAAATTTGATTAAAATCAAGGACTGCTGTTCTGAAACAAACAGCCTAGATAACTAACAGCAGTTAATGTTGTTAAAAAAAAAAACCCAAACCTGGATGCATTTTATTTCATGTTGTTAAAGTAGAGGTGCTAGAGTTGCTAATGCTATTTAATCATCCTGCAAATCAATTGAAAATCAGCTTTTAGCCTGTCTAATTTGGGCTTGCTTAACTGGCAGTGAGTAACTGCTGCTTTCCCAAAGTGTAAATCTGAAAGCACAAAGCCCAGAATTGCAGAATATTTCCTAGAGTAAAGAAAATCCACCTGGAGTTGATATTTGCTTGCATTTTTTCTTGGGTAGCAAGATGCAGTAGTTTGTTCTGATAACATCATCTACATCTACTTTTGTGTAGTGGTGCATCTGCAAGTCTGCAGCTCTGTTCTCATTCACTGTGTGCTTTCCATAGTAAAATGCATAGGCACACTTGTAAATTTGAGAGATAATTCATTCCACCAGGTTTAATGTGTAGGGTAGTCCTGCCTCCTGGAACTCAGGTTGGCTTATTGCCCAGGCATTGCTTAAATTGAGAACAACAGATTTCAAAGAGGATGAAATGTCTGCCTCTCTATGTGGCAGTGCTGAATTCCTGTTAAAATGCTGTGACTAATAAGGTCTCCATCCTTTCTTGCTTTCCTCTTACTGAGATTAAAGATTTTAAAATAGCTTTAACAGCTATGGTTTTACTAGGTCTAGAATTGAACATGCAGTTAGATTATGTCATCATGACCAACAGAGGAGAGACTTTACTAAAAGTATACTTCGCTGAAAGGCTTACCTAGGTTTAGGTATCTTAACAGCAAGCTTTGAAGTTTAGCTACATGAAGTCTTTTAAGGTTAATGTTGGTGTGGCTTGGCTAAATTTTGGCATTAGGCAGAACCACATGAGTTGTCAGAATTGCAAAAAATACGCATTTGAAATAAAATTAAATTTTACTGTTTTCAAAGCTCAGAATTGGAACTGTGAATAGTTTTGGGTGCCTTCTAAAGGAGTTATCCTAGATTGGTCAGGTCGCTGGATAGAGCTAATGCTGCAGATGTGAGCATTGGCTGATGAAATTATCACATGACACAGCTGCAGTGGTCTTTACTCAAAAATGAACACCAGCTTTAAAATCTGCAGAGAAACGTGTGCAAGCCGTTTTCCAGCAGTTGCTGGTGATCACAGCTGTATGGCTGTTACCCTCCGTGAAGGATGATGTTCAGGGCTGGGCTCTGTGGATGTTTGGGGTGCTGTGCTGGCAGCTTCTGCTGAGTCTGACATTGTAATTCACACCTGCCTCAGTCAGCTGTTGCTTGTGCAATGGTGCCATACCCCTGCCGTGTGACTGGCTGTTAGCTGGGCAGGTGTACTCATAGTTGAGCCTCTGAAACTGGTGCAGTCAAAATTCCTAGATCTCATCTGTCAGTTTCACAGTTTCTTCACTAGCAGAAATAGGAAATGCTGCATTTCCTAGCAAAGATTTTTTAACAATGATTTATTGTAATTTATTTTACCAGCTGTGGACATCATTGTTAGGGCACTGCTTAGGTTTTTTAGAGGGCTTGTCTACATCAGTGGCTCTGGATTAAAAATCAGAGGGAGGTAAAGCAAATTGTGACCTTATGTAGGTATATTTTCATTTTGTAGATACATTGTTCTTTGGAGTTGAAATTTCATTTAACCAAATGTCGTTCTTGTGTTACGGTCTCAAAGTCTCTATGCCCATATTTCAAAGTCATTTCAGTAGTAGCTTAGTCTGGCACTCTACAAAAAGGTAGCTACAGAGGACTTGAATTACCTAATTTTAGGTCTCTGCACAGATTGTCTGAAATTGGCTTTTATGTCTTTTTTTGTATTGAAGCATTGCTGCTGGCTCTCCCTTCACCTCCTTTCTAGTTTTGTTGATACTTGTTACTGAAAGGACAGTACAAGAAATTTGCTACATTCATTTTTCCAAAAGATAAGTTGCACAAATGGTATGAATGCTATTCTGCTTATCTCTCTATGTCTTTAAAAAAAAACAATGAATTTTATCTCTGGAAAAGGAGAGGGATTTCTAGGAAAAAAACACTTTTTTTTCTTGTTTTTTGTTGTTTTAATTCGCTAGTTAGGAAATAACTCATTGCCTTTTTTTCAGATAAGCCCCAAATTTGTATTACTTGTTTTAATTCAGATTAACACAATGCAAGACAGGATTGTTGCAGGAAGCAGGCCTGTTCCTCTGATAATCTTCAGGTATTCAGATTGAAAGCCTATGCTTACTGAGAACAGTTAATCTGTGGTAGGTTTTAGATAGGAAAATTAAAATTTAGATAGGAAAAAATAAAACCAGGTATTAATTTCTATGGTCATGCAGAAACAGAGAAGTGATCTCACAGTATATTAGATGCAAAGTCACTGCCTGTTGCTTTTGGAAGTGTCTGGATTTCTAGTTCTGCTCTTGAGAAGAGGGTATTTCTCAAAAGTCATTTCTGGACCTTGCCCTTGGTATCTGGCCAAGTGTGGTTATTTCCCACTTTCCACAATCTTGCACAGTAAGAAACGAAGACCAGAACAAGGCAACAGTTCAGCCTTCTAGTGCCCCCATCCTGCTCCAGCCAGCAAACACACGTGCTGGGTGTAGATATGTTCCCTCTGCATCCTCCAGACTGGGGACAAAGCAAATTCCTATTGTTCCAAAACAGTCAGAGGATTAACCTTTAATTTTTTTCTGATTGATATACCTAATTATTTTACTGTAAGTTTTCCTTCAGATTTGTCACAAACCTCCCAGTCTCTTTAATTGATCATTTCCATCACTGTAAGCCACCATCTTCTTCAGTAAAGAAGCTGAGCAAACATTTTGTTGAAACATAGTTACAGAATCCCTCTATGATTGTACATGTACAGCTCAAATAGAATGAGATTTAATGACGTTTTCTTGGACTAGGAAACTTGAATTCTGTATTAGTAAATTTTTTTTGTTTGTTTGTGATTAGAAGAGTAAAGTTAAAGCCTTTGTTGCATGGGGTTTTAGGTGCCTTCATAGTGTAACACAAAAGTAGTGTAACTACAACCTTACACAAAGCACTTTAACCTTAAGAGGTGGGTAATGAGTAAAGAGCCACACACACCCCCACTGTGAGACATTCTGTTATCAGAAAATTGCTAATCCAGAAAATTTATGTATCTGGGCAAAGTGTTAGTGGTACCTGTTGTATGAAGACACATTTTGTTGAATATATTAAATTATTGCTCCTTTTCCGTGGTAAAATGAAGCCTTGTGTGACTGAACAAGTGTTAGGATTTGAGGCTTTAGTAGCAGGCTCTGCTGCCAACTTTAAATGAGCTGTTCTCGAGGGATCATAATTTCTTACTGTCTCAGTTTGATAGTTCCTGTGAAATTGTTTCTTGATGCTTTGCCATCACAGCTCAAACCTAAAAAAGTGCCTGGAAGTTTGGTTTTGACTTGTGAAACAATAACAGTGCATAAATGGTACATAAATTTTAAAACAGAAATAGTACATGTCTTCCTGTGAGGTTACTGGATGACAAACTTGCTATCCTCCCTGTGTTTGAGTCCTAGTTTCTCAAACTTCTGTGGCAATCTAGAGTTAGTTTGACTGGTCACATATTTGGTGTCAGAAATCCCAGGGCCTTGAAGAGGAGGTTGAATACCAGGAGGTCTTTCACATCTTGCTGAGAAAGTAACTTGCATCCAAATGATTAGCACAGGTTAGTTGATACTGATATGAATGCATACTTTGTTGCTAAAAGTGCAAGTCACAATCCAATTGTCTTTCTCAGCTATTTGGTAAAAAGCAGTTTCTTTCATCTTCTTAACCTCTGGAGTGTGTTTGGCCACTTCCTGTGAAACACAGGCAGGAAGAAGCGGCTGTGAGTGGGTGAGGAACTATGGCTATGGTAACAAATGCATCTGCTTAACACAAGCATAACTTCTCCACATTACAGTACAAAAAAGAAGGCCAGAATGTAACCAGCTACTGTAATGAGACCCTACCAGGATGGGTGCATGATGTACTTGGCCACAACTGGGCTTGTTTCGTAGGACACAAGATTTCTTCATCTCCGTCCGATGTTCGCGTCAACGAGCTACCTCTCCAGAAGTCTGGGGGAAGGTAAGCAACAGATAAATTCCTTTTACTGGAATGAAATGTTTCATAACAATGCTTGAAGTTTTAGCTAAAATCATAAGTACCAATTCCAGTACTGAGGGCAAAGTTAATGCCAGTGATAATGTTGGAAATAAATCTGAATGCACAAGAACAGAGGAGGAGGGTTTGCCTATTGCCTCACATTTTCTCCTTCAGTCTGTGGTGAAGCCCTGTCATAAAACTGGCATGCCTAAGGAAGCTGGTTATAGATCTAGTTTGCCTCAAGTTTTAGAAGCTTTGCCTTGATCCAATAATTCCCTGTTTCTTTGTCAGAACCTACCAGAAGACACTGCCAGAGTTATATATTGAGTTTAGAGAACACCATTAGTTTCAATCTCAGTCCTTTTCTTACTGTTTTACTTGATTCCTTTTATTTGCAGGCTCTCCCACAGATGTTATGTGCACAACTTTGACTTTGTAAATGCTATCAATGCTCACCAGAAGTCATGGAGAGCGACAAGATACAAGGAGTATGAGAATTTTGCCCTGGAAGAACTAACTAGAAGAGCTGGGGGTCTCTATTCCAGAGCTTCAAGGTAATAAGACACTTTGTTCTGCAACAAACCTCACTGATTCCAAGTGTCTGCTTGTATTTGTCCTGGCTCTTAGCTGTGTTTAGTTCAGATGTTTAATCAAGTTTCAAGGCCTTCCAGGTCATGTTCATGTTTTTCATATGAAAAATGAGACATATTTTTAATTTCAGTGATTATTCTGAGCATCTGTTGTCTCAAGCAGTTGGGAAAAATAGAGTCACCTACCCTTTAGTCTTGCCCAGGAACTTGCTGCTGAACTCATATGTGCAGGGAAGAAGTGGGGACAGTCTCAGTTATCATCTCACTGACTTGTCTGCTCATCAGCAGCTTGCCATAGTCAGGAGTTTCTGCTTGTGCTTCATCACGGCTCTGCTAGTTCATAATTGCAGTTGAAAAGCTGTGAACCACTCTCTGCTCCTAAACATGAATATCAAAGATTTCTGAAGCAATTCCCTGGTTACTTTCAAAATTTGTCACAGCTGCAACAAGAATCCTCTAGCAAGAGTAGTGTCTCAGTGAAGAAGTATGAAAGTAGCCCTGAGAATGCCTTCAGAGTCCTGCAGAGTACTTAGCTGAGAGTGGTAATGGAGATGGGTACATCATCCTCTACAAAATTTGAGAACTATAGTTTTTTGATCTAAAGATTCCCTTCTTTATAGCTGTCTTACCTTCTTTGTTGTTTTGCTTTTTCAGCTCTTGTTGTTTCTTTGACTTGGAATGCTACTTACTTTTCCAAACTGTGCTAATTGTATGTTTGTTGAAGAAAGTGCTACTATAGAATAAAAATTCTGATTTGCATGGCAATATCATGCAGATTATGGTTTCATTGTGTAGATAGAAGTCACCTTGTAGATGCTCTTAAATACAGTAACCTATTTGGAAGCTCTCTGTCAGTACCATGACAGTATTTGGTTGGACCTCTCCTGCTTTCAAAACAGACTGCAGTGTCTGGTGAATGGCACCTGAGGACAAGCATCAGGTTATGTGAAAGTTGAATGCAGGAAGCTCTTGTCTTGCTGATATGAGCATCACTTGGCTGTAGGTGGTAGATGAGGACAGGTAACATTCAGTACTTCTTCAAAAGCCACAGTAAAAACTTGCTCCAGAGAAATCTCCAGGGCAAGTGGGACCACAGTTAGTGAATTGTCAGTGTAAGCCCTGCCTGTGCCTGAAGTGAAACCATAGTTGTAGTCAGGCAAGATGGTTTCTGCAGTCAGATATTCTACATTGTGATTGCAGTAAAATAACTGTTGCAGGACTGTGTTGCTATAATCTCTGAGAGTTACCTCAGAACATCAGATTGGTGCAAAAGTACTTGACCTCAGCATCTTGTGGGTGTTAAGGAATCTCCCCCATTGGACCAGCCAGGAGCCGCTGTGGCAGTCACACTCACACCCACCTGAGCTGGGATCGAGGCCCCTTTGCAGCTACACCCCACACTCACAGTCACACCGGGGTTCCTTCCCATAGCAGAGTCCCAGATTTACAGATCTTTAAAATAATTTAATCTTGGTGCAATAACTAAATAGTAAAACAGAAGTTTGAGCTGGGTCCCTGTGAGGAGGGACCCCAAACAAAGGAGCCCCTGGGCTTTTATAACCCCAGCCTTAAGTGTGGGTAAGTCTGGGGCTCTCTCTGAGTGTCCTGTCACCACAGGTCCCTGCTCCCTTTGTTATACAAGAGGATTTTGCCACTCGGAGCTCACTTTGAAGCTCACACTGCAACTTGCAAACTGAACTACCTGCACTGAATGTATTCTTCAACTGTGGATAGTTAATAATATAGTTCCCTCAGGGAGCAATTTGAGTAGGTCTTGAATCCTGCTCAAGCTTATCTCTTCATATTGACACCTACTCAGTTTGGATGGAGACTATTTTAAATTGCATAGTGTGAAGCAAGTCCAACCTTGTAGAAGCCAAAGATGAAAACTGAGTGTTAAGTAATTGCCTAGAGTGCGATATGTTTGTCAAAAGCATTTTCTCCTCTTTAGACCAAAGCCTGCACCTTTAACACCTGAGTTACTCAAGAAAGTTTCAAGCTTGCCAGAATCCTGGGACTGGAGAAATGTGAATGGTGTCAATTATGTCAGCCCTGTTCGGAATCAAGGTAAGAATGAATTAATAAAACCTCTGAATTTGATGTTCTAGAGCTCCTTTGATGTTGTTTGTAATTTGCTGCTAACCAGAAGGTTTTGCCTAGTGTCTTGCAGCTGACAGATTGCACCTTTACTGTGAGTAACCTGTGGAAACTGGGTGGAGTCCTGGGTGACAACGCTGTACCAAAATAGGTGGTACTGTCTTGTCCAGACAGCACTGGCTTGCTGCAGTCTCTGAAAGCCAATTACCACAGTATCCTGCATAAACACAGCTGTCAGGTTTTGTCCAAACAATCTTATCCATGGTTTTTTTGCACACTGACTGAACTGATGTACATTACATTTTTTCCCTGATTTCTTTTGATGGCAAATTATCATGCAGCTTTAATGAATAAATCCGTGACATTTGTTTATACTGCCTCCAAATCTTATCACCCTGATAAATTCAGGTGTTACTTAACTGGCTAGTTGCAAAAGGAGATATTAGTCACTATGAAAATCACAGACAATGATAAAGATAAAATACTGGTAAGAACTTAAAAGGACACCATGCTGGTTTATGTTGATTCTGTAGAGAGTGTTTGTAGCACTGTGGTGTGAGATGCCTGAATTATATGTTTGTATAATGGTAGCCAGGAGTGAGCTCCATTAGTGTGTCCCTTCCCTGTGCCACCATAAAATTGCATCTACTGGTGCCTGTCTGGTGGCAGCTTTTGGGGGAAAGAAACATAACATTAGCATGGTGGGGAAGGGGTGACTTAAATCACCAATCCCTCATTTATGGCTTAGTTATTCTGACAAATTCTGCCAGCAGTACTCCTAGTAGCAGAAGCAGCATAGGAAGGCTTGTGGAATTTCTAGCTATGTGGAAGTACTGGAAGATGGCCACAGGAAATTATATGGTCCTATGTAGGTGTGAGTTCTGTACTTTCTCCTGGTGTGAACTATGAATGTCCCAAGGGCTCTTTTATCTTGAAAGAATTGAACACTCAGTTCAGACTTACACTTTCTCTGCTGTGTTGCATCAAATTTTCTTTAAATGAGAATTAGTCTGTTGTTTCCAATAAAAGAGCTTCCTACACTTTTTATGTAATCTGAGGGTCCATGCTGAGTATTTTAAATGTCTGTGGAACATGCATTCTGCTCTATCAAATTAGAATTTTAGCTTTCAGGCTTAAAAAAAAAAAAAAAAAAAAAAAAAAAAAAAAAAAAAAAAAAAAAAAGCTGCAAAAGAGGTCATTCTATGGACTTTATAAATATCACTGTGGTAACAGGAAAGAAATTTAGGAGCCAATACAGCAGACTTCAGACTGAAATGGTTGCATGAATTGTATTTTTCACATTTTTGCACACACGATACAGCAAAGTTGTATTCTGTTCTACACTGTGGCCCATCTCAGATGCTGCAACTGTACAGTGAGTGGGAGGTATCTTCTTCCACTGCTTCACTTTGCCCTGCTGGGAAAAGAGTGTTCCTGTTCAGGCTGATTTTGTCCCTTCTCTTCAGAGATGCATCTTACTGAGTGAGACTGCAATTTCACAAAGTCTTGTTGTTGTAATAGCTTTGCTTTTATACACCTACACAGTTCAAAAGAAAGTATTTTGTTTTGTTTCTCAAGGCTCCCTCCTTTTCATAGTTCTGCAATTTTTGATTTTCCCTGTCAGGAAACAAAAGGAAATTTTGCACCTTGATGGCAATCAGCTCATAAAATAGGACCTCATCCAAATAATTGTTCTTCCTGTGGGGCTTGTCATTCCATTTTCAAAGGCTTTTAATGAGTGGAAGGAAGGTCCTAGAGAGTGAAGAGGCCTAAAGCTAGAAGCAATACCAAATTTTGATGCAAAAGTAAGGAGACTTAACTCCCTGTCAGGAAGCAGAAGGGAAATGAAGGTGCCTCTGAAAAGCCAGTGTACAATTACATGCTGTTGGGAAGCAAGGGGAGTGGTGATGGATCCACTATTTCAAACATGCTATTTATACCACTATTCTCTTAAAAGTCAGTTATTTTAGGGGTAGCTGTAGAGGTGGAATATTTTCTCAACTGGAAATTACAGGACTAAGTCCATTGATAGGTTGAAATAAGAACAATATTGTCAGCATTTACTTCAAGTAGTTCATTGCCCCTTAGCATATGTGCTCCATAAAGGGTAGATAGAGCCTTCTCAGCCCTGCTAATGCTGTCCCTGAAGGTTCATTCTGAAGGAATAGGGTAATTGGATAGCTCTTAAATGTTGCTGCTGAAAAACACTGGAGCAGTACTTTGCCTCTTATTCCTGAATAAGCTCAGTGTTCCCTGAGAAATTGTTAGAAGTGGGTTTTGAATTGCATGCATAAAAGCTAAATGAAGATTTAGAGTTTTTTTTCTCTATTGGTGTTCAAGTTCTAATCACCGTCTGGTAGATTTTAACTCTTTTCAGTGGACTTTAGGAATAGATGGACCTGATGGCAGGTGACTAGTCTTATTTATGTTACTGACTGCTCCTTGTGGTTCCTTTTTCTCCCCTTCTCAGGCTCATGTGGCAGCTGTTATGCATTTTCCTCCATGGGCATGCTGGAAGCAAGGATACGTATTCTCACAAACAACACTCAGAAACCAGTCTTCAGTCCCCAGCAGGTTGTGTCTTGCAGTCAGTATTCTCAGGGTAAGAATGCTGGTGTATATAAGGACTCTTTTCAAGTAATGAGTGAAGCTGGAGAAGGAGGCTAGTTTGAAAATTTCCATCCCTTCCCCATCAAATGCAAGTTACTCTAATTTGTAAATTTTCATAAAGTACTTGGTAGGATTTAGTTACTACACTTTAGTATACTTTAGTACTTTATTTGAAATTAAAAAATAACAAAAACAGAGTTGTCAGCCCACCTCACTGTAGCAGTGGGATTGAACAAGGAGAAGTCAACCTTATGCTCAGGATGTTACTGGATTTTACATCTACCTGTGAGGTGGGAAATACCTACAGAGTAGGGCTCAAAATGTAGCTGATTACAATGCTTACCTAGAAAGAATGGAACTAGATATTTTCCCAGCAGCATATTCAGAGGGAGGGGGAGATGAGCAAAAGCAATGATTAAGCTTTCTAGAGGACTGTATCCTTGTTAGGATAGATCCTTGTACTGCATGTAACTAGCTGTTCTTTCTGACAGGGATTGTCAGGAGCAATTGGGTCAGAAAGGGTCCAATTATTAGTGTTCCCCATATAGCTCCCACAGAGGTGAATTTTGCCTTGTGTGTTTCAGAAAGCTGCCTGTAGTTAACTGGAGCATTAGGATGATCTGGGTCACTGAAGTGTGTTCAATACTGTATCTGAAAGAATTATGGAAGATTTAAGTGGGAGAGTCTCCCACCTCAAATAACAATTTCCAAGGGAAGAAGCACTTTTTTTTTCTCCTTTCTTTCTTTTGTTAAGGTTGTGATGGTGGCTTTCCATATCTCATTGGTGGAAAGTATGTCCAAGACTTCGGTGTGGTGGAAGAGGACTGCTTCCCTTACACAGCCCAAGACTCTCCGTGCCTTTTCAAGCGCAGCTGCTACCACTACTACACCTCTGAGTACCACTATGTTGGTGGTTTCTATGGAGGCTGCAATGAAGCCCTGATGAAACTTGAGCTTGTTCTGCATGGCCCAATGACTGTTGCCTTTGAGGTTTATAATGATTTCATGCTTTATAAAGAGGGGATCTACCATCACACTGGGCTGCAGGATGATTTAAATCCTTTTGAATTGACCAATCATGCTGTCTTACTGGTGGGCTATGGTAAAGACCCAGAAAGTGGTGAGAAATTCTGGATTGTGAAGAACAGCTGGGGCACCTCATGGGGAGAAGATGGCTACTTCAGAATCCGCCGTGGCACTGATGAATGTGCAATTGAAAGCATTGCAGTGGGTGCAACTCCTATTCCAAAGTTATAATGTAAAGGTCTTCATGCAGTGCCTTGTCCTGAGCCATAAGAACATACTGAAGGTTGGAGCTTTTGGTTAAAATCTGTCCCCTAGCTTGAAAAGGCAGCTTTAAGAAATGTTTCTTTTGTAGACCAGTTTCCATATGTGAGAAGGTGAATACTGTTAATTCTGCTCTGTGCACTGGAGGCTTCCTCTCAAGTCTGACAGTAGATCACCCAGAAGGGCTGTTTTGGTAACAATGGTGATTACTTACTTATCACTGGATACACCTTCAGTTACCAGTTGCATTTTTTTCCATGGGCAATCTTGACCTTCAGATCTCAGAGGGAAGTGTCTGCTATGATAATCCATAACTGCTTTGAAGGGACACTATAGTGCCTTACTTCTCAGAAATCAGGAAGTCATTGCAATTTGGAACATAAGTGTGTATTGGGGAGGGAATGAGCAATTATGCTGATGAAAATAAAATTCTAAAGCTCTAAGTGTCCTGCGAAAACTGCATGTCAAATCCTTATGACAGTAAAAATCAATTCTAAGTTTCAGACTGTTACTGAATGTTCTAGTTCTGGATTTTATTGCTGTGCTTCACAATTGATCATTTCAGAGTTGAATAAAAAACATCCCACTCCTATAGGAGTTTGTATTTGTGGAAGAAGCTAGTTCTTTTGGTGACCTATGAGTTTTGAGGTTCCTGTCAAGGACTTTTTACTTCAGCAGAATCTGAACGGGTGGGAAAGATGGATGAGAGGGCAGAAGAGTTAGTAATCTTGCATCTGAAGCTGAGATTATCACAGCATCAAGCAAGTTGTCCAGAAGTGCACTAGTCCTTGCTGTGGATGTAGGACAATTCATTGAGTAATTTGCTAATTCCCCAGTAATCCTGTTTAAATCCATTCTGTTAATCTGTTGCTCTATTTCTTTCAAATATACACGGTAGAACCATAGAGTTGAGAGAAGGGATTGCAGCACTTGGAATTAACCACTTCTCAGCTGCAACACAAGATTTTGTTAAGGCAGCACTAGTCTTTTGCTGTTCACGTGAGGAAACAAAATGGCTTAAAGGTGAGTGCCAGTTTCACACATAGAAGCTAACTTCTTTAGTAACCTTCTGTTGAAGTGTGACCAGAGTTACTTAGTATTTTCTGTGTAAAATACTGTCTCATGGGTGGTTTTTCTAGGTGTAAGGGAATTCATAAAATGCAGAAAAATGGAACAGTTGTCTGTAATGAAACTATCCCATTTAGCTCAGAGGGGAAAACTCACTTTTACTTCAGTAGCAGAATTTCACAAGAAACCCTGGACTCTAGTTTGTTCAAGTTAAGGGGCAGGGAAAGGATAGCTTCATGTTTTTTTTTCAGTCCCCTCCCAAAAAATATTAAGCCTGGTCGATGGCAAGTTGAACATGAGCCAGCAGTGCCCTGGCAGCCAGGAGGGCCAACCCTGTCCTGGGGGCATCAGGCCCAGCATCACCAGCTGGGCAAGGGAGGGGATTGTCCTGCTCTGCTCTGGGGTGCCCTCACCTTGAGTGCTGGGGCAGTTTTTGTTGCCAAAATACAAGATACAAAGCTGTTAGGGAAAGAGGGCCATGAGGAGGGTGAAAGGCCTTGAAGGGAAGCCACATGAGGAGTGGCTGAGGTCACTTGCACTGTTCAGCCTGGAGGAGTCTGAGGGGAGACCCCATTGCAGTTACAGCTTCCTGGTGAGGGGAAGAGGAGGGGCAGGCACTGATCTCTGCTCTGTGGTGACAGTGACAGGACCCAAGGGAATGGCCTGAAGCTGTGTCGGGAGGTTTAGGTTGGATATCAGGAAAAGGTTCTTCTCCCAGAGGGTGTTTGGGCACTGGAACAGGCTCCCCAGGGCAGTGGTCACAGCACCAGCCTGACAGAGTACACGAGTATTTGGACAATGCCCTCAGGCACATGGTGTGACTCTTGGGGTGTCCTGTGCAGGGTCACGAGTTGGACTCGATGATCCTTGTGGGTCCCTTCCAAATAAGCTTGTTCTTTGGTTCTATGAAGATGTGTTTGGAAATGTGTTTGGATGTGTTTTGCCAGAAGTGGAGCAAGGACTTCTGAAATAGGTCATACTGTGCATTAGATTGTTTTAGCTTAGGGAGTTGGAGGGTGGGGAGAGGAGCTAGGTTCCTTGATTTTTTTAATAGCTGTAGCACATACTTGAGAATAAGAATAAGAATATAAAAGCTGGATGTTTCTTTTTTACTATCTTTCAGCTGTTAGGAAATTGATTCCTTATCACAAAACTGTTGCTGACGCTCAGGCACTATGAATATAAAAACACTTGCTGTTCCCCATGTATTGTATCACGTTAACTACATGTGTTTTGAATAACATTCTGTGTTATTTTGTTAGCAATGACATCCCTCACCTGTCTGTCACTGCTTGTGTGTGGCGGCTGCAGCGGTGCTAATCGGAAGGTGGGAGTGTTCTCAGCGTGGTCTGTCACTGTCACTGCCCCCAGCGACTGTCATCAGACACTGTTTGCCTCTGGCTGACTGCGGTGTGTGAATGTCCCCGTTTTCTGTATTCCAGAGTTGCTCAGAAGAATGTCACTCAGCCTGATGGAGCTGCTGTGTGGATGTAGGTTGTTTATGTGGCTTCTCCCTATAAACAATGCATTAGCTGAAATGGAAAACACTCTATCTCTCAGGAGAATAATTGTTGGGTTGGCAGATAGGTCTTGTACTGAACACGTAAAGCCCTAATGTATTTGACTTATCATGGAGGGTTAATAGATAATGTCGTGACTAATAAATACCTACAGGAGAAATAAAGCTTATCATCAGCCCAGCAAACAGAGATATTAAAAGTGTGGTGTTTTGAAAATTAGTACATACAGAGGACAGGTAACTGTTTAAAAGTGAGTATAATAAATCCTTTAAAAATCTTAAGAGCCATAGTGGAGTCCCCATCACTGGAGTGGGATGATTTTTCCCAGTTTGAGGACTGCCCCTGACACCAGAATTGCTCAGAGACTCATGCAATTGGTTTATGAAGGAGACTTGGCAGGGTCATCATGACTCCTTCTTGCTCTGTAACCTGAGAACTTGAAAAACAATATGACATTTAACTTCCAAAGTTGTCAGTCTAACTTTGCAGGGTAAATAAAATTCATGTAAAGCAACAGCAGAGATTTTTTTTCTAGACTTGTTCAAAGTGCTGAATTTAGGACTGAATAATTTTAAAGTTGTGTTGTTCCCGGGGCCTTGGGAAGACAGGAAAACCAGTGCAGCATTGGAGTTTATTAAAATGGCAAGCTTAGGAGAATATTATAGCTTGATAGCTTCTTGCCTNTTTTTTTTTTTTTTAACAACTTACACTTTATCCCTTGCTTTCTTGTCCATTGCTGGAGGTTTGAAACTAGCTTGTAAAATGGAGTTAAGAATGCTAGACTACTTTTGAAAGTTCTGCTAACATGAGACTTCTTATGACCTATGAAAATACTAAGATATGTTTCTAAACTACCTTGATCAAGATGTGATTAAAATAAGGCTGTAGGTAAGTCCAGAGGTATTGTTAATGTAACATTACCAAGGATGTCAAATGCAGAATTTTGAAAAGCATTTTTTCCTCAATTTTTGTATTTTGAAAGGGATGAATGCTGAGGGAGGGGTGTTATTTATTTTAGAAGACGAAAAGGAAGATGAGCTAAAGAAGCATTTTCTCAGTGGTTTCAGTCTACAAAAAAAGCATCTTTTACCAAGATTCTCAGTTTTCAGTTTTTCATTTTTCTCTTCTAGGAAAAAAACCCCATCATAGTATGGGTTTTTTTCTGCCATCAAATTAGTAATTCTTTCAGAAAAAACATTTCTGGTATGTGTTAAAAACCCTGTTAAAACATCAAAGCCATGACTTATTTTACTTTCACCCAAATGAGTGGGACTTATTTAGCTCTGCTCTAGACAACCTGCAAGGATAGAGCTGCCTGGTACCACTGGAACTGTCTCACTTTGGGTTGAAATAACCTAGGGAATGGTGTGGTCTCTGCAGTGTAATGAAGAGCATGATATTATACCAGGAGCCTCTCAGGGCTGTGGTGCAGCAGTGGGTGAGGAGGGAAGTTTTGGGGGGAGTTCTCCCGGATCTGCTAGTGACTGTGGGAACTCCAGGGCGTTGCAGGAGTGGGGCAGGGACAGCTGTGGGGGATTCAGGCTGTGCAGAGGGAGTCTGCCCTCACCACGTGTCTGGGAACACAGCCTTATTAATGCTCTCATTTGCACAATGAGAGCAAAATAGGACTTGAGTTGTAAAATAAAATGTGTTAGGTCCATAATCCATGGGTGTGAACACTCTTGTACCCAGACCAATCCATGGCTAACTCACATTTTCCTTGCTGCAGTCAATTCTGGTCTGGTCTGGGTACAAGACCATATCGAGTTACTTTAAAAGAAGTCGATCTCAATTTGGACCTTGAATTTGAAATTTTGGGAGTGAGCCTAAGCATATTTAAAAGAAAACACAAGTCCTTTTCATATCCTGAGAAATATGGGCAGCATGTCATAAACAAAAAAGGTGGAAACTTTGACTGCAATATGAAATAGTGCAACATACTTGACTAGCCTTTCTGAACAATGAATTTTAAGTTAAATGCCTCTGTTTCATTGAGAGCTAGAGTTTCTTATCTGCTGAGGAGAAGATTATGGAGACTACAGCTCAAGTAGGCTGAAATTTCTCTGCTGGTTACTACGGCTTCTGAATGTGCTGTTGGCTGAAGCAGTGTGAGCATGTGTATCTGTATGTTTAGGTTTCCAAAAAAGTACGAATAATTTAATGGCAGTAAAATTATATTAATAACCTGCAACTGTGGAGGTGATCAGGTGCAGAACATTAACAGAGCATAAGTTTTATCAGTTCCCTCTGAATGACAGGTGGTGCAGGAAGAAGAGGTTGAAACCTTTCTGTATAGCCTAGAGAGAAACAGGCATGTGCATATGCAGAATTTTTCTGTATCTGTAATAGGAAAGGCACTGACACATACTTCTGCCAATTATTCCTAATTGTTTCATTTGGATCAGCTGGCTTGATCCAGCAGATGCTATTTAGCATAAGATGCACAAGCTAAATTAAACTCTCTCTCTCTCTCTCATGGTAACATTTCACTGGGCTGATAGTTTAGCTCACTCTGCTCCAGGCACATTTTGCTATTTGCACTTTAAGATATTTGTGCATGTCTATGCTTGAAGTCATCCTATGACTTACCTCATTAAATAGAGAATGCTTTCAAGGTCTGTATAGACAGGCTGATATCACTCTAGCAATGTGACAGGTGATAAATTTTAAGTACTGTCATAAGCACCAAAAGATATTAAAAGGGATGTCTTTGCGCTATGAGGGTTTCAGAATCTTGAAAAGCATTGAACATTCTTAAATGTTCATCAGTTCCAGCCTTGACTTCCCATCTTTGTATTAGATGGGAAAAACTTCCCAAAGACATAACTAACTGTACAGAACCCTTAAGGATACATAAGGCTATAGGGTGGAGATTTTTTAAAACCTCATTTAATTACTTTTTTATTACTCTCATATTTAACACTTTTAACAGTAATATAAAATGACAGCCCCTTCTGTCGTGTTGCCAGAATAAATAGGATTTTTTGTCTGGACTATATACAGGATTCCTTAAGGTTTTTCTTCTCATTAGCACTGATGACTGAAGGAAGCTGAGTATCTCAGAAGGCAAATCTTCCTGAAAGCACATAGTCCATGACCTCTGGGAGGCCATTACTTCACCTGGGAATGGTGATACCCAAACCAGCTGTCTCTTGACTTTTGACTCAGTACTCTGCTGTTGGTCTGACTGCGCCACTTCTTGCTCCCAGACCTATCTCTGCATCACAGTTCAGGAAAATCTGGAGCCCACTTAAAATCCTGATCCTATTTTGGGACTCTCCCCCTTCTCCCTGTAGGTGTTTAGGCATAAACAGGAATACTCCAAAAGCTTGACATTTGGGTGACTAAGTATGCAGTCTGTACTATATTTTGCTTTTATGAAGATTTCCTTCTAAATCTCATACATTAATAAGGCTGCTGAGTTTTGTCACTCAGCTACATTTCTCTTTGCTTTTCTGAAACCCTCTATTAAACTTGGGATTATATGCACAGGTTTAAATTTCAGCAGGATAATACCTGTATCCAGTTGTGGGAGGGGAAAAAAATCAATTACAACAAATGGACTAAAAGGCCAAATCAAATACATAAAACTCAGCAGTGGGATGGATGATAAAGTATAAGCAATTAAATTTTCTTTTCACAGAATGCATCTGTTTTCTATGTTTGCAGCCTTGAGGAAAAGTAGAAATAGGGTGGTTACATTTTCCTGATTGTTGGAGGCTGATTTTTAAGCTGTAAAATTGAAAGGATTACTTTCTTTTTCTTTTTTTTTTTTTTTTTTT
>WEIU01008106.1:39505-53084 GCA_013389925.1 Aegithalos caudatus | reverse complement strand
TGTGTGTGTTTGGGTTTTTTTTTTAATTTTCTTACAGTTGAGAACACTGACAAAAAATCCCATTCTGGAAACCCTTCACCAGATGAACTGATGTCCACACAGTGTTACTTATCCTCCTTATCTCTATTTTTTGTTTGTCTTTCCTGCTGAGATAAGGCTTCCAGGAGCAGCCTGGCCACCATCCAGGGTTGGAGAAGTGTTCAGCACGCAGGAGCCTTTCTCCCTGAGCCCTGAAGCGCTGCTCTGACAGCAGCCTAAATAACAACTGGTAAAAGGTGGAAGGAACCTAAGCCCAGCACTGTCTTTATAAACAGCTTTATTGTGTCCTACTCGTGTCTTGGGAGGTTTCTGGAGTGTGTTGGTGACACCCCCATGTACAGATGAGTCGGCTGATGAGGGAAGATGATCTGCTGGACCAGCAGAGCTGGATGTTCTGCTCATACTTAGAAATGAGGGAGTACTGTACAGGAATGTGAAAACTGGGGCAGATTTGGCTGGCAAACCTGAGAGAGTGGAGTTCAGGATCCTGAGAAGGGGGAAAAAGGCAGAAGTCAGGATTCAAGCCTTGATTTCAGGAGAACAAACTTCAGCCTGTCCCTGCTTGGGAAAATCCTCTGGAACGCCCTGGACTGAAGAGGTGTCAGGGAGAGCCAATTGATTTTCAGGAATAACCTCCTCCACGTTCAAGAATGGTCCATCTCCATATGTAGGAAATCAAGAAAAGGCAGCAGGAGGCCTGGAAGGGTGAATAAAGAGCTTCTGACGAAAGTAAAAAATAAAAAAGAAATGTATAAAGGAGATGGAAGGGACAGGTGACTGGGCATGGATATATGCCCACTGTCTGAGCCTTGGTAAGATCTGATTATTAAAATTATTAGAGAGACGCCTTTGCCCAAATTAAGGTGCAAAAACCATATGCTGAAGTGAATAGTATGAATTTTATTTAACAGTAAATGTGAGGCAGAGTGAGAAAGAAGTATAAAAAGAGACCAGATGGGAGAGTGACAGAGAGACAGATAAAGTAGAAAAATGTCAGCACTCCATGGATTCCAACAGCATCTCATTGGTCCCACAAAATGGGATTCAATGGACTAATATAGTCAAAACAGGTGGGAGCACGCAGGTTCCTCCCCTGGTATCTTCAGAAAGAAAAAGATGGAGAATCCATGGAACTACAGGCTGGTAAGCATCACTTTCAGCACAGGAAAGGTGACAGAGAAAATCCTCCAGGGAGTAATTTCAAAATGCAGGAAAGGTAAGGTGGTTTGGAGTAGTCAGTGTAGGTTTATGAAGGCATGATAATGCCTTACCAAATGGATAGCCACCTGTGATGAGATCACTGGTGGATAAAGGGAGAACAGTGGATAGTAAATGTTCTGTCCAATTCTGGGCTCCCCAGTGAAATAAATGAGGATAACTGACTCCAGCAAAGGAATGCAAAGATGATTACGAGTTTGGAGCATCAAGGAGAGAAAAGAGAGATGGGACAGTTCATATGGAGTAGAGAAGGCTCATGGAGATTGTAAAGAATCTGTAAAGAATACAGAAAAAATAAAAATTCTATTTAAGCATTTAAAAAATGCTTTTTATTGTGTGTGGTCCAACACTGAAACACACTGCCCAGAGATTGTGAAGTCTTCATGCCTACCTTTACCTGCCCTGCTTTGAGCAGGGAACTTTTAGGTTCAGTAATCTCCAGATGTACTTTCCTTCCTTAGTGCTTATGTGTTGTTTGCAATGACATTGTATACAACTTACAAAATAAACTCCTGATGAACTTTTATCATGTAAAGGTAACATTTTTTGTTGTTTTATTCTATGATTTCAATTGACAGTTACAAGGGAAATTATGTAAGCCGATGCATATTAATTTAGGATCTACTCTTACAAATTTCCCTGCACATGAAGTTGGTGCTTCTGCATGAGCACCATTAAATATTGATGGTCTTCAAGAACCAGACTTAAATCTACATGAATTGGACAAAAGTTCCACTGATGTGATTCAGCTCCGTTCTTAAAGGAGATTTTTCTCTGCAGAGGACAGGGTAGACTATGCTCTAAATTCCTCCTGTGGGGGTTTCAAACTGACCTTAGTGGCAGAGGCATAGTGCAGGTTGCTGAATATCTGAGATATTCTAGCTTGACTTAGACATGCCCATGTGTAGCACTGTTTGACTCTCACTGCACAAATACTCTTCAGAAGAGAGTTAAAACTGCTGCTCTGTCAGTTTGTTCCAGGCTTTTGTTCGTAGCTCCATCATGCATTCCTGCAATGGGTGTGATGCTTCCATCTGCAGCCTCAGTGAGTGCTCTTCCACTTAGTTTATTGAATCTGAGGTACAAGAAGTTTCCTTTGGATCTGGCACATTTCAGACTAAATCTGTGCTCTATGATGCTCTCACTGCTGTCTGGCCTCGGGGACAAGCCGTTTCACTTTTCCCAGAGTATTACTGACCCCCCTGTTATTAGATTTTACCCTTGGCAGACATTCTGGTCCTTGCTTTATTGCTTTTTGAGTTGCACTGTGTTCATGTATTCCCAGGTGACTGTTCAAATACACTTGGTGTAAAATGCACTGCAGTCTATCTAAGATTTTTGCTGCAGGCTCGAAAGGATAGACCTTAACTTGGATCTATATAAAGAGATTATCCTTGATAGAGGGGATTATATCAAATTAAGATTATTTTTTGAATTTGTTGGAGTAGAAACGTATTTGCATCTGAGCACTGACTGTTCACACAGAGATGATGGATATGGAAACTATGTTGGAATATGCACTATATAGTCAAACTCAGTCCCTTTATCAGACTGAGGGTTGCAATTGTGAGAGAGCCACAGATTCTCACTCATAGCACAATGTTTCATGCACCACTGGGCTGTTAACTGTGTAGCTAAAAACTCTATTTATTCCATACCCCAGAATTAACCAGAATACAAAAGTCTGGCAAAAAAACTCTGCGCCGAATGTCAATGTTTGGTACTTTTTTTTAAAGTAGGATACAAAATTATCTTATGATCTATGATATTGATTTTTATGCATATGTGTGTATATGTATGCATACACACAGAGAGACGAGTATTAGCATGTCTCTGGATTATGCTGTCATTTATATCATATTAGGTAAGATAAATATAATGGTGTAGGTCACTCCCTTCCAGACATTCAAAGTTACCAGATATAACATTAATAGCTGTGGTGTGAAAACTCTACCCTAAGATTGTAATTTTAGATGGCAATTTTTTGAATTTCTAATAATCTGAATTTTGGTCACCAAAATATAAGAAAATCTGTAAAACTGTTAGAGAACATCCAAAGGAGGGTAACAAAGATGGTGAAGGGCCTTGAGGGGAAGCTGTATGAGGAGCAGCAGAGGTTGTTCTGTTCAGCCTGGAGAAGAGACTGTGGAGCCCTCATTGCAGTCTACAGCTTCCTCATGAGGGAAAAAGGAGGGGCAGGTACTGATTTCTCTCTAGTGACCAGTGACAGGAGAGAATGGCCTGAAGTCATGTCAGGGTTGGATATTAGGAAAAGGTTCTTCCTCCAGAGGCGCATTGGGCACTAGAACAGGGTCCTCAGGGCAGGGGTCACAGCACCAGCCTGGCAGAGTTCAAGAAGCATTTGGACAATGCCCTCAGGCACTCTCGTGGGACTCTTGAGGTGTCCTGTGCAGGGACAGGAGTAGAACTCAATGACACTTGTGGGACCCTTGCAACTCAGCATCTCCCAGGATTCTGTGAATGTCTTTGTTTTGACAAAAGCTGTTGCCTTAAATTTTCATTATCTCAAATAAAGTCATTTTTAAAAAGTATGTTGATAACAAGTGTGGTGCTCAAGGTTGACAATTTTTGCTGTGGTATATGCCACAAAAAGAGGAGTGGTGGAATCCAGGATGCAGTTATGCTTTCCTTGATTTCTGCCAAAACAATTGCATCTTCAATTTTATCACTTCTCTCAGAGAAAAAGGTCTCTACTAATGACAGAGAAATAGTGAGGAATTTCTGAAAATTATCACTGTAAAATGAGTTTTTTATGTAGAGTACAACACAGCCTGTAATGCCTTAATTTGATGGAATTTTAAAAAATGTTATTATTTACACTGAGCTGTATCAATTTATCATCAATTCTGCCAATTAAAATAGAATTTTATTAGACTATTAATATTAGTATCGTATTAGAATAATGGATAGGCAGAAAATACAAAAATAAAACAGCATAGATGTACAAAATGTCACATGGAAATTCAATTTCTTTTTACAATGATTTCATAAAGTTTAAAATGTACATACACCAGAGAAGACACAGACAAATTAAATATAAACACAGAAATATCAACCAAATGGCTGGTATGCTTTCATGTTCTTATTGCCTGGACAGCAGCAGAGTAAGGACTCTGAAAGACATCTGGTTCACCCAGCCTAACAAGTTACTTGGCCCTGCTAACTACCAACCTGTGGGTGGCAAATGCAAGCTGGTATGGTTTATATTACATGTCCTTAAGAGTGCTCTCAGATAAGACAGATATTGCATCATCTCCAGGCTCATTGTGCTTCCCTGGCCACCTCTGCCTGGAGGAGATTGCTGAGTTGTGTGCATGGAGGGATCAGCTGGCATCATCAAACAAATCTGGCAGTGATCCTCTAAGATATAACCAGTCCAATTTATCTGCCTTCTCCCATGAAAATGCTGCAGCAGGGCTGCAAATTAATGATAGGTCCACACCTCCCCACCCCAGTGCATTTGGATGGCAAGGAGGCCAAACCAGTACACCTACATAATTCCAAAAAGGTGGAGCAAGCCAGGACATTTAAGGAGCATTTTAGTAGATGGTGCCTATAGAAGCCAGCTCACCATGAAGTTAGGAGATCTGGGTACAGCTTTCACTCAGCAAGATGCTTCAGTCCATAGTTCACTTTATCTCAGTGAATCATCCCTCTAACTGCAGTGATCCCTCCTCCATGCTCACATCCCTCTGAACACCTCACTGAACATCTCACTGGTAGCCCTACTGCCAACCCAGGGTGACCTTGATTAAGCCTGTGAGGAGCTCATTGTACCAGGGTGCTGCTGGGGCCAAGAATTTAGCCACATTCAGAGAAGAATTGGAGAATTAAACAAGTAACACGATTATCCAGAGCTATTACAGCTAATGCTAACAAAAACTTTGGAAGACATATAAAGCCTCATGCTTCTGGGTGTAGGCCAGCCTCTAACTACACTTACTAATAGCCTAAGACCTCCAGTTACCAAACTCCTGCTTTCGGGGACCTTCCATGCACTGTTCTCTGAGCAATGGCCATCATCAGGGAAGGATGAAAGAAGGATGAAACATCAGATGTGGTCTAAACCTTATCCAAAACACCAATTTTGTTATTTCCAAAATTGCTAAATCCTCTCAGCCTGTTCTTTGTTTAAGCTCTAAAAGGGGAAATCTTCAACTTTGGAGGGCAATAGTGAATGCTTACAAGTACTCAAGTATTGGATCCTCTCAGGAAAGAGTGGTGATGTAAAGACAAAAATTGACATAGCACACACTACCAGTAATAACAATAATAAGCTTGAATCATGCAAATATACTAACTGATTGAACTGGTTTGCCTGCCAAGTTATAGTCTTTTATGATGTCCATACCTAACAAGGCTAAGCCCTTTAAAATTTCTCTCCAAACAGGACAAAATTGACAACTTGTTTTTGGAAAGACAATTTATATTAAAAAAAACTCTTATTAAAAAAAGTTCCAGGAAAAGAAGACATTTTTCCTCTCAAGTTACCTATTTCCACTTTCTGTGTTTATGTACATATATATATATATATATATACACATACACAAACTTAAAATTTGAGTTTAAGGACCAATTATAAAAGATTGCATAATATGAATGTTCTGGATTCTTTGTCTACTAAAATCCAGCTTTTTGGATAGATGACAAAATTCTAATGTCGTTTCAATCCACACTTGAATAAGAACTCCATCAAATAATACTGCAATTAGTAAAATGTTTTCATTTTATCAAGAACATCAATAAATACAAAAATTAGTCACTGATAAGCTGCACACAATATTAAAATTCTGTGGGTTTGTTATCAAAGCTGTTAAAAGGATCAAACACCTCTAGTTAATGGGTAGAGGTCTCCAGCTAATCTGCCTAGGTAAAATTCACAGTGTTCTTCGTTCAAAATATAGGGACAATCATGTCAGTGGAATGATTTACTCAAATGGGTTCGGTTGTTTGCAAGTTTGATATCACTTGTTTTAGAAAACAGACGACTGTTGAGACATTGGCATTCATATGCTCTAATGCTGGTACGCTTTCATAACTTCTGATTATAGGAGTCATGAGATAAACCTGGATTTTTGGCATTTTAAAGTCCAGTTGTATGAAAAAAACAAAGCACAAGCTGCACGCTGCATTCAGATGAAAGCATGCTTATTCGTATAGAGTGACAATCACAATTATGGTAATGAAATTTAAAAATATGTATCTTCTGTAATTAAATTTGTACCACCCTCCTAGTACAGACACAAGTAAAGCTGCTTTATATTGCCACTTCTAGTGATGTAACTGCATTTGCACTAATTTACACGGATTAGAACCAAATTGCATCCAAAGCTAAAGTCACACTGGTTTAATTTTTGCACTTTAGTGGAGACATGAAACCTCTGAAGGGAGTTTTCTGGTTTTCTTGCAGTGACTGACACTTTAAAGACATCTGGAAATAAGCATAGGGTGATATCACCATGGCAGTAATTCAAAATTTAGTGTGTAAAACTAATGCACAACAGAAACACTGTCCTTTCAGCAAGGAGCCAAACAGAGAACGGGACTGTTGCATGAATTTTCCTGCAAAGTCTTTAGCAGCCAGACTAATCCCAGACACAACTCGTGCTGACCTTTACACACATACGCACAAAACTTTCTGGGACACTTCCTTCCCCCAGTCCTTATTTACTTCATCTCCCAGCAGGGCTGCCTGCTGGACCTGGTGATCCTGCTTCCATACGAAGGGAGAGAGCCTCCACCTACCTTGCTCTCCTTCCTTCCCTCCCCAGTCCCTCACTCTCTCTCTTCCCCTCAGGCTGGCAGGATTCCTCGGGCAGAGCATGCAATCAGTTTGCAGGGAGCAGCCGCAGCCACAGGGAAGATGCAGAAGCACAACCAGAAGGAGCACCTCTACAAGCTGCTGGTGATCGGGGACCTGGGAGTGGGCAAAACCAGCATCATCAAGCGTTATGTCCACCAGAACTTCTCCCCCCACTACCGGGCCACCATCGGGGTGGACTTTGCTTTGAAGGTGCTGAACTGGGATGCTGAAACCGTGGTACGGCTGCAGCTCTGGGACATTGCGGGTGAGTAGAGAGGAGAACCCCTTACCCCATAATCTAGCAAGAGAGAATGCAAAATATAGACCCCCAATTCATTTGTACTGATCGGAAAGTTGGGAACTGCCTGTGCAGTGAGGGAGAGCAGATTGAGGAGACAAAATTTTAAGGGCAGGTTGACATTTTGGAGATTCCTTAAAACCAGAGATCTTGAGACTCGGGAAGTCAGAGAGTCAGAGTGGAACCCCTGCTAGCTGATTTTTCTCCCAAGCCTTTGAACATATTCTGGGACCTAGGCAGCTCTCTCCATATGCCCCAGCTGTTTCTCTGAAGCTGACAATGTTCAGTTTTGTCTCCTTGGACTAATAGATCTCTATGACAGGAGGTAGAGTAACAAGAATGTCCTGTTAAATCTTTTTAATTTGGTGGAATAAATGAGGTATTCAGCAAGATGATTAAAATTACTTTTATAGTTTAAAAAAATAAAGAAAATGTATATCTGAGTTAGTTTATCAAAATAACTTCTTTCTTCCTCTCTCTCCTACTTTCCCTCCTTCAGTCAAATGAAAGAAACTTCTTACCTGTTTTGGAAAGAGAAATGTTTCTATTTGGCAATAATCTGGTTGTTAAAAATATAATTAGTCATATTTAAATACCCTTGTTCCAACGTCAAGCAAAACAAAAGACGATTTACCCTCTCCAAGCAGAAAAGAGTAAAGAAGTCCAGATTATCCCCACATGCTTACATCATTAAAACCCACAGAATTTCTCACATTGTTGCTGTCAGTGCTTCAGACATTTTTGATTTGGCTTCAAATTAAACACTTTTTTTTTTTTGCCAGCCCCTTTCTGAAAATCAGTCATTTTTGTTTCAGTCCACAAAATAAGTATATCTTGCTGGCATACTGTAAGTAATCATTTTTCATTTAGTCAATGCAAGAATCAGATACAACTGCAATAATAGATTACAGTATGAAGGATGGCATCTAAAAATTCAATTAAATTAAGAAGTTACTCTCATTAAGTAGGGAATAAAGGTGAACATCATATCAGCTGTTAGGCAACTGTACCAGCTTGTGGCCTGAGTTGTAGGCTCACTGATCTAGTCTGGAACAGCACCGGGTAAAACTGGTGAAATGAAAAAATTCTTGACATTCTTATTGGCGGAGGGCGTGCTTTTCTTCTGCACTGAGCTGTCTCATGTCTGAGCTCTGAATTTGGCACTGAGGTACTAAAACTTATGCAACAACGCTGCTTTATGCAAAACATATAAACTCCACTTTTTCACAAGCTAATACAATCTTGTGGTTTTATTGTTTTAAATACATATATGCTCAGTTTTCTTTAATAAAAGATGGAATAAATGGACAAACATTTATTTTACTCTTCACCAGTGGCTGATTCTAACAACAGATACATACACTGCCAGAGAAACTTTTCTGCATGAGAAAAAAAGCATTTAATAGTGAATTCTGAATGCATCAGGTACTTAAAGAATGTATTTTGCATGCCTTGTTTCAGAGATTTATTACACTACTAATCATGTGCTGGTGGATCATATGATGTAGCTTTCAGTCAGGCTGCAGAAGCAATTACACCTAGTTGTAGTACTGAATGACTAGCATGCTTTCTGAGTTATCACACATGACAGAGAGAATTACAGCACAGTACTAAATTTCATATGAATTGCCCAATTCAAAGCATCATTGTGAAGGTCAAGACAGTGCTTGGTAATAAAAAGAGTTTCTGTCTTAGCTTTAATGACTTCTGCTGGAGGAGCTTTAGCTGTTGCTGGCTGTACATAGAGACCAAGTTCTGTAAGCAACATGCTGAATACAGATGATCATGGTGCAGGCATAGAGGTTATCACACGTAAGGCAGCTGGCTGGTGAGAGAAAAAGAGGTTCAAAAACCAGAGAGAAGTGAAACTCATTGGAAATATGGATAGAATGGCATTGGTTTCTCCTGGCTGTTTCTCGTCATATGTCAACATTTGCAAAATACAAATGGGCAATGAGAAGAGGGAGGAAAATAAAATCTCTTGTTTAAGAACATCCTCTCTCTTTTGATGGACTTTCTGTTACCAGGTCAGGTTTATCTTTCCATGTAAGGAAATAAACTTTCAGTCTCTGACTGAGCTGAAGGATGTTGGCTTAGCATGCAGGACACCTTGAATTCAAGCAAATTCTGCAAATACATCAATAATATTTCATATCATATTTTATATGTATATATACAGAGATATCAGGTATTGCTTTCTTACAGCTTTTCACATTGTGAATCAGTGGGTAGTAAATTGTTTAACAATCTAGAAATAATTGCTTTAAAAATATTGTGAGTAAAACCAGTGTCAAGCTTGTCTACATTATGAGTAGGATTTATGTACATGGTGACTTCATCGGAAGAGTGACATATTCCAGCTGTGGTAGGACCAAACATTTTAGCCTGATTTGCCCTTACCATGCATAAGAAGAAAAAGTAAATTTGGGTTGTCTGGTGCCATCTAATTAAATGTAGTTGATATTTGTGTAGCATTTTTCTGTGTTTTTTAATTTTATAAACAGAATATTATATAAAAGCTGAATGCTGAAACTGCGTTTTTTTAGATGAGAGAAGAATGCCAAAAAACAAGGATAACAGTACTGCAAAAACTAATTCAGGGATAGTGTAGGCTCTGCATCACACATTGTTACATTAAGACAGTGATTTTAACACATAATATATTCCAGAAACTGTGGGTGTTAGGCAGGAATAGTAGGATTAACCTTTATGGTATATGATGTTATGATGTTTGTAACAATATGCTGTCATTAAAATCTATGAACTTATGTCTGATTCAGTGAAGTGCCTAAGTTTGAGGTGACTGAATGTTTAGTATTGAGTGTGGGAGGAGATATACATGATAAAATTCTCCTTGTCTTTAATTTCTTCACAACAATTCCATTTTGTTTCACCTTATGTCACAAATAATTAGTTTTGGTGTTCCTGTTGAAGTGTGCTGTCACCTCTACTGCTGTGTCACACAACATAAAATCTTGTTCCTCAGTCAATTTCTATCTTTATTTCTTTATCTTTTCTGCTGCCTTTCTATGCATAGCCTTTAAATTCATTAACAAATTGTTAGGAGGAAAGTTTTAAAGAAACTCTGAATCATATTTTGCACAAGGTTACTGTGGATGGGTTGGCCCTGGAGACACAGGCTGGCACACCATTTCTGAAGAAAACAGCTGTTGCAGACAGCAGATCTGGGTGTATTTGCTATTCCCTCCCCTCTCTGCAGGGCTGCTCTCTGTGCTACTGTCTGTGTTTTGTGCCCAAACAGCCTAGAGATTTCTCTGAAAACCAGTTTCAGCCATAGATTTACTACAGGGAGAAGCTTTGAACATCAGAGAGCAGCATGGCAGAGCCTGCTCCCTGCTCCCTCTCCACAGCCATCTCAGCATCTCCTTATCACTCCTCCTGCATTTGAGTGGGCTGGATTATTCATTGCTACCAAAAAGATATTGGTTTGTGTTTAAAAGTCTGGTTCTCATAAAGAGTTGTACGGATGCTTTGGGGAAAGAGCAGTTCCATTTCCTTTCTGGGTCACAATCACCTTCAGAAAAGAGCAGTCTTCCCACAGATACAGACGAGTGTCTCTGCAGTTGTAAAGTTTTTAGGATTGTTATGCTGCAGAGGGACTAAGTGGAAACCTGTTCACTAATGCCGGGCACAGCACGTCCTCAGCATTTTAGGCTTTTGGCAGCTGCTAAGCATTGCAGCACATATGCATAAATAAGATAGTCATGGTGATTTCTAGGTTAAGTTACCTTGAAATTACTGTTCTGCAAACATAAATAAGTCTCTTGCTGTGAGGGTTTTATTTCAGTAGAGATTGGTGGTGGAATCTGTGGGCCAGATCCTGCTGACAGCCTGTTTTTCCTCCTTCTGGGGTGGTGAACATGAGTAAAGGGTTCCTTAAGCTTCAGTCCATAAAGACAATTTGAATTCAAGTGTGAATATTCTGAAAGATGTTTTGAAGTGAAAGGTAAAAGATGTTTAAATCTCCTCCACAGTTTCCAGCTTCTCAGTGTTGGCTAAAGGCTGTCTGCAAAGCAAGGTGGTTCCCAAAAGCATTGTCTCTTAGGACAGTGGCAAGACATAGAACACATCATAAAACTCAGCACTGGGCAGTTTTAATCAATTTTTAATTTCAATTTTTGTGGCACATTTCAGATGCTGTGGTGAAGCTGGTGGAAATTTTCTGAGTTTCAGCACTATATCATTATTTTTTATACCTTTATTAGACATGAGAGTGATTAGTGAAAAATAGTAGATTACCATACAAATTTATGTGGAGAAATTTTTATAAACTATGAAAGTTCAGCTGCTGGTCACTTTAAACCCATGAACTGATAGCTTTGCCTGCTGCAGAGGTGCCACTGAGATTAGGATAAATGTGTAGGCAGCTGCCCTTCAGACAGGGAGTGCCTCACTTTAGTAGAAATCTTATTGCTTTGTCACCTTGGTCTCACTGGGTTCACTTCCAAATAGAGTAGGATTCATCTGAATTAACAATTAGACATTTCTTCTCAGTCTCCAACTACAAAGGGACCCTAACCTTCAGTACTCCCAGTTAATATTTAAAATCTAATTTAAGGCTGATAATCTCAACATAAAGCACCATCGCAGTGGGCAAAGGCCATTGGAATTGCAGGGTTTGATGCCAAATTGCCAGTGGCCTTGCAAGGGATGCAGTAAAGCACAATGGGCCAGATCAAATATTTCCCAAGCCTCTGACACTTCCAGTGAAAAGCAAAACCAACCCTCCCCAGTCGCTCTTGCAGGAAAGCAGATTGTAATGTTCAAGGCTGCCTGCAAGATACCACTGAACACCTAATGGTTGATCTATTTTCTAGCCTAATTCCTGCCTAAGACTGAAAACATAAGGCCAGATTTTGACATCTTTAATACATCAAACAGTGCCTATTTTTATGAGTAAATCCTCTAAATGAAAACATTTTAGGAACCTCATCTATTAATATAGGATTTTTTCACATAAGCAAGAATCTGTGGAAAAAGAGTACTTCTGCATCCTTAGAAATATTATTTAGTTCTCCAACTCAATTCAAATGCTAGAGATCGCTTTTCTCAGAATTTAAATTAAATAAATATCATTATGTAAATGTCATAAAACTAAAACCCTGATTTATAAAGCACCTCTTTTTCCATTCAAACTTGACTAATGTCTTTCTGTCAAGTATATTGATACATTAATTATAACTGATGGAGAAAAAGACCACTTCAGAAACAGTTTAGACAGTTAATCCAGCAGCTCTATTCTTTCTCTTTCTCTGAAGTACTTGGTGATGGAAATTGGTTATCCCTGCAAAATGTTGCTTTTACAAACACATTGGCTTTTCTGTGCAGTGAAAAATCCTATGTATCTGAAAAAGCAGCTGAAAACCAGAGGAAGAATCAGTGTCTTATGTTTTGTCAGAAATTTGTGGGCCACTATGAGGCAGAAGATAACAGCTTTGTAGTCTTTTATTCCTTTAGTAAGTTCCTTCAGGGTGAATGATTTCATGGTGCAAATGAATAATTTAGTTAATGTTCTGTGACACCATGTCCCACCTATCATAGTGATCTGTGTCCCAATAAATATGTGTGAGGCCTGAGTTGAGCTGCTCTTATATCACCTACAGTGTGAGCATTTCAAGAACGTTGTATGAGAAGTATAAAGTATCAGTGAAATACAATATCCATCACTAACTATTTCTATATGTTGCTGCTTACCTCACTGCTATGTTTCAAATCAGGCCTTGGCTTTTGGTGGAAGGCACCTTCCTGCAGATGAAAAAAGAATTTCTCAACAAGGAGATTATTGAATAGCACATGACTTAGCCATTCATCTGATTAGCCCACTGATAGGAATCATAAGACATTTGAATAAAATATAGACGAAAGAAATGTTGAATATGGCCTCTTCTTTCCCAGAAATAATCTATTTCTATCTTGCTTTATCAATAGGACACAGTGTTTCTTTAAGATTAAAAAAAAAATTGACATGAATTTGGAGAAGACAGGCTTCTTCTTTGGTTTCTGTATCATGTGAATGACTTTTTCCTTTCTGCCACAGTGCTTAAAACCAAAGATAAATATCACAAACTGATGGTGTTGACCCCCTAAATGGGTTCAGTGCTATTTCCATTAAATGAAAGTACATGGTCTACAAGCCCAGGAATCAACACTTTTCCCTTCTCAGCCCACCCTTACATCTG
>WEIU01008106.1:19224-33892 GCA_013389925.1 Aegithalos caudatus | reverse complement strand
TGGAAGGGACCTTAAAAATCATCTAGTTCCAACCCCCTACAGGGCCCAAATGCTGAACTGGCAATCAAAAGTTCTCTTTGCCATTAATCTGCTATGTTACCTTTAGAAAGTCATTCTCTCCTCCATTCCAACCTTCCTTTCAAAAAGCAAGGACATTAATATTTCCTATCTTACCAGAGAATTCTGTGATAACCCAAGCTCTACTAGTTCTTGTTTAAATCACAGATTCTTCAGTTCTTTTGGCTAGACAATTATTATGAAAGATGTAAAAAGCAAGCTATGCAGTAGACTTGCAGGGGAACAGGATAAGAAGTTCTGATTTCCATAAAGAAAAACAAGGTTTTGACATATATTTGAATTAGTCTGACACTTGAAACTAATCTGCTGATCTGGTAACTTAAATCCAAGCAATCAATTTGAGACTGCCAGACCCAAGATTGGCTCCCTAGATTGTCTTTTTAACTCACTCAAAAAAAAGTCTAACCAATCTCACTGTACAGTCTTAGAAAATATTTCAGATTCTGCCATAAAGCAAAAAATAAAGTTGACACTTAAGGCAGGAGATTTCATTTCAGATGTACGGTCAGCCTGTGCAGAATCCTCTGCAGATTTTTTTTCCTTAAATCAAAAGGAGTTGATTCAAATTGTCTCATGGATATTAGAGCTGTCCTGTAAGAGCTCTCTGGATGATTTTTATGAAATGTATTATTTAGTGATGTCCCAAATCTGGAAATTCAGAGTATCACAAAATTGTTGAGATCAGAAAGTCATTTAGTGAAATAATTTTGTTGCAGGAAATATCCAGCTGTAAGAATTCAACCACAGAAATGATCTTGTTCATCAGAGTTGCAGTCACAGCAGTTCACATCCATGAATTTCATGTTCATGCATCCAGATGGCTTTTAACTTGTATGGCTGCATTTTCCTAGAAACACCACTGCAGGAGTACAGCACACCATCTTAATAAAGTTCTGTTCCCAGCAGTTTCCAGGGAGTTCTGCTAAGGGAGCATGTAGAGCTATTCCCTCAGAGTGCTAGCTTGGGGGGAGTGCAGATTAAGGCATCTTTCAAGTAATTTCCTTGCTCTTGAATTTTAGTGCAGTATGGAAATAAAATGTGGAAGCTATGTGCTTCTCACCAGGCTTCCATCTAATACCTGAATATTTCACAATTTGTAAATGTTTGCTTATGGGAAGTCAATTTCCTTCAGCTGCAGTAGTAGTCTAAGGTCATGTCTCTAGGCAGTGCTGATTTAGAGCTCCCCAAGCTCTGTTCTTGCACACACACTGCTCTTCATCCTGGTTTTCAAGGTAAGACTCAGAAGCATCAGATTCTGTAAGAGAAAAAAAACTGTCGATGTAAAAAGGGAAAAGTGTTCTACCAGAAAACAACCAGAGAGTCAAATCTAAGATATGCACACGGTAGAGCAATAAAAAATTCTTTCATCTGAAAGTGAGACAGGCCCTTAAACTTGCCAGGGCTTTTATTCTCCTACAAAGAGCTAAGAGCCAGTCTAATCTGTGGGAACTTATTCCATATATTAAATTGGAATGCCCTAAATGTTAATGTTCTACATCTGCAGTAGAGATGGCAGATAAGGGGGAAGGTAATCCAGAATGCAGAAACTATTGTTGAATTTGTGTGCTGCTTTGAGTCACATTCAATAATGTATTTATTTTCCCTTTAGGTGATTGCAGCTTACAAGACATTATTTCCAATAGCAATCAGTTCAAGGGTTTTAAATAATGCAGCTCTTTTTCCGTGCTCTCAGTTGCTATCCTTTCCATAAAACTGCCCTTTGAAAGGATATATTTTAATAAGATCAATCTACAAAGCAAATGCTTATTTCGTTTATGTCCTCCAGTGCTCCTTTCTGGATTTCAGAGATTCCTCAGAGTTATTTTCTTTGCCTTGTTCTGTTTGCAATAGAATAAACAGTAACGTGTTCTAATTTTCACTTTTGCATTCCTTCTTGATGAGGCCAGGAGGAAGACTGGCACAAGTAGTCAGGCATTGTCACAGAAGCAGGATTCAGCTCCTTGCCCTGGCAGATTTTGTCAGGCTGATGCAGAATAAATCACTGAGGGGTGGATTTACAACTCAGCTCTTGCACTGACTGGTATAGTGTCTCAGATGCTGGGCCTTACTGAGCCACACAGAAATGGGCTAGGCACCTCAGGGGACAGGGCAAGGCAAGATGCTCAGGAAAGGCTTTTGTAAAGGCTGGCATGCTAAATCAGGAATACAGGACTGATAAAGGCACCATAATATGGGTAAGATCCCTTTCAGTCTTTCAGTAAAAGCTCTCTCCTGGGAGAGAGCTTTTCTTGAGAAAGTGTTGCATTCTTAGCTTATCATGTGAAGACTTCATCATTATGCTGTCTCTCACTTTCCAACTACCCAGCACATGCTGGACCAAGTTTCATGGGCTCTGCATTTTCTCCTTTTGACAAATGGCCATAGGAGCACTTCCCTATCATAGAAAGCTGCTGTCCAGATAAACACATCAAAGATGCAGTGCTGAGTAATACCAGCCTTAAAAGCAATATAGGGAGACAGAGTGTCTCCTGTGTTTTACTGTGAAGCTAAAAGTGGCCTCAGAGGATGCTGGATAATGAGCACTACAGGTGTGAGAAAAACAGAGGAGAGGGAGAGGAGAGGAGAGGAGAGGAGAGGAGAGGAGAGGAGAAAAAATAAAAATAAGTCTGAACTTCAGCAATCATCACAATTCCTGTGGTGTTCCTTTATTGGACAAAGCCATATAGGAAGTGAAAGTTATGGCATTTCAACATAGAGACCCACTGAAAGTTATTTTTTTCACTCCACTCTCTCACCTATATTTTCTTGCTTTTTTGAAACATCATTTATTTTATTTTTAGGTATAATTGAGGCAGTTTTCATGTCTCAATACCATTGGTAGGGTGTCTGTGATTATTCCTCTCTGTCTATTCTTATGCTCTGATTGTTGGTTTCTTTGTGTTTGAGTGGATTTTCACTTTTTTCTTTTTTTCTCTTTCCTCCCCTTGATTGCCTTTCAACACTTCATGTGCTCTAAAATCTCCCGGCCTCCTGTCTGTATTTAGGTAGCAGATCACCTTCTACTGTCTGTAGCTCTTTCACTGCCTAGTACAATATAGATTTTTCTTTTGCAAAAGACACTATAGGAGGAGAGGTGGAGAAATCAATATTTCATTAGTCAGACCAGAATACAGCAATGTCTGATCTGCAGGTCTAGGACACCACAGGATTAAGGTTTAGCAAAAGGCAGTAGTAGCATCGGAAAGGAGGTGGTCAATGCAGGGATCTGACACAGCAGGAGTTGCTTTGTTGGCATGACCACAGGCTCCTTGCAGCAGGTGACTTAACATAACTCTTCTCATCCATACTGTGTACCCATTGTCATCTGAACCACGGGAGCAGGCTGGAACTAGACACAATCTCCAAACCAGCTGTGCTGTCTGCTGGGGTCACCCTTCTTTTTCCTCCCCTTGTACCCCAGCTGAATGACAATTCATCCACTCAGCTTAAACAGTTCATATAAAGGTTAAGGATGAGAAACTGCCTCTCTAGACTCAGGGCAGCACTTTTTATTCCTTCCCTCTTCTTTTTTTTTTCTTTCTTGTTTGAGTACTGGCTGGAACATTTTTTTTTTCTTCTGCATTTTTAGACTCATGTCTGGCACATGGACCTCCATCTATCACCAGCAGGGATAAGGGATGTCCAGCTACACCCATTTTATGCTTTTGTGGGCTTGGTTCCTTCCCCCTTTCCCAATGCTGTAAAATGGTAGCCTCTGACAAAGAGGGTTGCTGTTCATACGTTTGAACATTAAGCTATTTGGCCAGAATCTTTGATAGTCCCTAAGATATTATTGAATAAACACACACTGCCATTTCAACACAGGTGCATCACATGGGCAAATGAAATGCTCACCAGTCCATCAGTAAAGACAAACACAATGCAAACAATTTTTACATTTCTGTTTTTGTGCATTAACAGTCCTGTTTTGCCTTCAGTTTTCTAAGCAGTACTGAGAGATATTTTTCACTGTCTGTTTTTTTTTTCCTAATAAAATTTCACAGTGGTCTGAAAAGGGTTTTCAGTGCATGCTTGAGGAATTTTCTAGTCTGGACTGAGAGGGCCATGTGGTACAGCAGAATTGTAACATCTCAGTACAGAGATGATTCCCAGTTCCATATTACTTTCTCATGGTTACTATGTACATTACTTTTCTAAACTATTGGAGTTTACAACTTACTGATATTCTTTACATACAAAATATTTAAGTTCATGTATGTCATTGAAGAAACCTGTGAAATCTTGCACTAATTAACATTTTCAGTTAAATCCATGGATTTCAGCCCTTTAGTGTGGTGCAAAAGAGATGTACAAAGGAATTTGTGGAGTTTTGCTATTGATTTTAAGGGGAGTGGACAAAGTCAGTCTCACAGAATCTATTCCTTTGGCTTTTGATTTTGTTATAAATGTGTCTTCTCTACTGAAACACGTTTCTTTATTTTATAGCTAGTTTGTGGCCTCAGTACAGCAGGCTCTACATTGCCATCCAGAGGGATCTGGACATGCTTGAGAACTGGGACTAGATGGCATTTAAATGTCCCTTCCAGTCAAAACTATTCTATGACTCAGTAATTCAGCTTGAAAACCTGGGTAATCTTAGGCTGAAAACAAAACATTCTCTTTATTGAGCAAGAGTAGTGTGTGCATATACACAAATGTGTGCCTATATATTGGTATGTATTTCTGTATGGATGTATGTGTGATACAATTTCCTACAAGATTGAAGCTACAGTGGAGTTTCTATCTCCTGCTTTATAAAATAAGTAATCGATGCCAATAGTTCCACTAGAAGAGTGCCTTTTATGCCAGAAGGGCTGACTTTTCATTCCAAACATATTGGTGGCTGTTATTAAAAAAAAACTTCACTCAGTACTATTGCTTGTTTTCTATGCTGTCTCACTGATCAGGCTGTTTTAGCTTTACTTATTCTACAAACAGGTAAGGGCTGCTGCAAGCTAAATGTGCAGTAGAAATCAGGCACATGTAGGAAAAGATGTGCTTTAGCTTTCATTTTAAACCCCTAGAGTGATGATTTCTGTCCTATAAATGAAACCAGTGGTGATATATCTCTTCTGAATCAGTGCATTGGACATGCAGTGCATTGGACATGCAGTGCATTGGAGTCAGCCTCAACAAGAAATAAGGGAGGACTTCAAATCATACAGAACTTTTTTACTGTTTTGCGAGTAATCTGAGTGTGTATCATTTATTCATGAAACTGGTCCATCACAGGTTTCATTGTGAGCATTGCTTACAGAAATCTTCTTGAAATTGTGGGAAAGGCTTTAAAAAATGAGTCCTATGCATGGCTGCAATTGCTGGTAGGCAATTAACTATTTGAAAATGAGTAACTATTATTCAAGCAGTGAAATGTGGTCTTTGGAGCTTTACTTCAAGCATTGGTCTTCAACACCTCTCTGACATTTGTTTTTTTAGTTTATTGAAGCAATCCACCAAGAGACTGAGGTACTTTAAAATCAGCTCTGTGTATACTTTAAAAGAGATATGAATCATAATATATATAAAACTTAACCAACTTCAAAACTCCAGTAAGCACTATTTAACACAGTGAATTTTTGAAAACTGTTTATTAAGGTAAGTAAACTTTTGATGTAGCCAAGAGAAAGGCTAAATTTTGCACAGGAACTATGAAACATGGTTTAATTAATATTGACTAATCAACCTCTCTTTCTCTTTCACTTGCAGGAAAATATAAACATCAATGAAGCTTCCAGATGCTTGGTGAAACACATAATTGCTAGTGAAAGTGATCCAGTTCAGTCTGTTGAACCAGATATTATAAAACCACACTTGAATTCCTCCAAGATTGTCAGTTGTTCAGCTTGCTTTAAATCCTAAGAGACTTCCAGACAAGAGCTGAACAACTATGATTCATGCTTTATACTTTATTCAACGAAACCAGCCTGTCCACATTGTCCCTAAGCAGATTGTCATTTTCTAAAAAACATATTTAAATTTTTCTTTTTTTTTTCAGCTAAAATTTATTATGAGGTGTACATTGACAGCAACTATTCAAAACTCTCGTTGGCTATTGGTCAGATAAGACTCACAGTGATGGCTGTGTTTTCCTATTTGGGTGGCACCAGTGATACCAAAACCTATTTCTTTGCCACATGGTTTCTGAAAATTCATATTTGTGATGTGACTGCGGCAGCACCCTACTTGTCCGTTGATTTCCAGGCTGTTTTCACAATACTTTGACCAGGCACTGTTTGTCACCCCTCAACCTTGAATGATCTTGTTTCATATGAGAAAGATGAGAATAAAAATGAAAACTGAGCTGTTCAGAAAGAGATACCAAGAATGCTCACAGTTAAATATTCCCATTGGAAGTTCAGTCTCCTGAATGTAGTGACAGGACTGAACATGGAGGAACATTTCACGTCATTCAGTTCTCTAAAAGACCTATACTTCTGAGACTGATGAAGAATTGGCTCACGCTTTCTCAGGAGTTGCATTCTCATAGTTGATAGTGTTATCTCAGATGAAGCCAAATAGAACAAGTCAAGGGTGAAGGGTGACAAAACAGGCAGTCAGGGGTACAGTCTCCTGGGTGAAGGGTTTTCAGAAAGGGTTATCTATTCTATAAAGCCAGCATTTCCTCTGGAAAGCCCACATTGATTTTTTTTCCCTGCCTCTCATCCCTCATGCCACAGGTATCCCCATGGGTTTAAACTGTGCATATTCTATAAGTCCTAACATGCATCCCTTCATTATGTTTATGCTCATGGGAAAATTCACTATCCACACCATATCATAGCAGCAGAACTTTTCAGAAATCCATCTGTGTTGATCAGAATGGTATTTGCTTTCTGAAAACATTCTTCTAAAATGTATATGGATGATCACAGGAAGCAAGCAAAATGAAGCAGACTTAAGAAACACTTCTAGAAGATGTGAAGAATTTATTGAGCCAGACTGTGGAAATTAAATTGTGGATTTTCAGCACCTCACAAAAAATGCAGGTTGGCAGAGTTATTCAGAGAAGTGTGTCTAGACAAGAAGTCTTGACATCTGGCTGCAAGCCCCTTCAATACAAACTTTGCCTCTATCCTGCCATAGACAAATCACTTGCATTTTCTGTTCTTAGTCAGACTTTTTCTGTCCTAAGCTGTGAACTCTCCGTTGCAGTAGCTGTCTTGAGAGACAGGTTCCTCTTCTTAGAGAGCTGTAACAGCATGGAAGAGAGGAGAAAAAATCTCCCAATGCTTTGTCTTTGCAGATGTCACTGAAATACTTCACTGAACACTTAGTTGGAAATGAAGGAGTGAAATTCTCAGTCTAGTAAATACCTGCTGCATAGGAAAAATAAGGAAAAAAACTTCTTCAAGCTGATCTTATATTGTGAGACCTATGAGGTTCATGCGCCTGTAAAATTCATCCTACTTGGAAATGCAAGGTTTATGTTTGGACTCAAAGTTCTTTTCCAACCTAAATGATTCTATGACTTTGTGCCTCTGTCACTAAATGCTCTGTTACTCTATAGGCACTGCAGACAAGAGCTATATTTCTCTCCCTGGAGTGCCAGGGACAGAGACATAGCTCTTCCTAAAGCCTTCAACTTTTCCCCACAGAACTTTGGAATAAGAAAGCAAGGTCTCTAGTTTTAAATATGAAAATACACATCCAGAATTAATCTGCACAGACATAGATATATGGATATATATATAATGAGCTGGCTTCTTTGAGAGTAATTTTCAAGTTGTCTTGGATGCTGTGTTATCCTTTAATATGTGTGTTAAACATCCTTTAACTCACACTGTGATCTGTGTCAAATACCTTAAGCTTCCTCCCTCAGTTTCCTCATCTGTAAAACAGGGATCTATGTACACACCTACCTCACAGCACTCCCTGAAAGTTACTGTTGGCACCGTGTTTAGAGATACATGTTCTACAAATGCCAAGCTCTGATACTGCTCAGAATGAAGTATGAGTGCCCTCTAGCATAAGTACATGGTGCTGTAAAGCTCCAGTGTTCTAAATCTATCAAAGGTTTGCCTGTNTCTCCATGGGCAGAAAGTGAAAAGCTGCAATTCAGAACCAGTGCCACATCAGTTATTTCAAATATAAAGCATTAGTTAAGTCAAGTCATGTGGGTGCCTTATTAAGGATAACGATTCATATCCTGAGCCAACACTGTGGAGAACACAAGGAATTAGATATTTCAGATAGCTTCTAAAAGGCTAATTTTTTGTGAGTTGAGCGCTGCACTTCAGTTTTAAATCTGTGGGTCTCAGGTGAAGCACAGAAAATTGCCATTTCATCCAAAAATATTTTTATGCCCAACTCACAACAAACCTAGCAGTTCCTAATGTGTTTTGCTTATCTTCATATCACCTTTATTTGGTGGCTTCTAGCAATACTCACTAAGCATGATAGTAAATTCCACATTTGAGAGCTATGGCTAGAGATCTGGTGTAACAGTAATTAAAACAACCCTGCATAAATAAAACATTTAAATGACATATGGAGATTTTTTTGTTCTGCACTCTATTGTATAAGCCTGCTTTAAAGTATGGCCTCATTGTCTGTTCCATAATGTTTCTGTTGTGTCAGGTTCTACTGCAGCCACTTTTTGGGCAGATTTTAAAACTCTGGTAGATGGAGGACAGAGTGTGCCAATTGCTAGACAAAGGATTATACAAGATGTGAGTTCTAAAGTCATACATTTTTACACCATGAGAACAGTACCACAAAGGATCAGGCCTCCTTAAGATGTTACATAATTATATAATGTTCATTTTTATTTGTACTAAAATGATAAAAATCTTTGAAGTCTTTTTCTATAACACAATAAATGTGTGAATGCAACCTGAATATCTAGCAAGCAGAGCCTTTTTAGAGGAAGTTGTTGTAGGCAGGCCAGAATAAAAGCTTTAATTTAGAATTAATGAGCTCAGTTTGTGCCATTCCTTTTCAGGAAATGTAAAGTTTAATTATACTGTGTCAGTCCCGAACAGGTTGGATTTCCTTAGATATTTTGATACACTCTGTGCTGTGTCCTCTTTGCACCTCTCGGGTCACCAGGGACCAGGTATCTTAATAACATGTTCATATCAAAATTAAACATTTTCCCTTTCTGTTTGTAATACGGAATGAACGATGAGTTTCTCTTGCCTTGCAAATGGGCAAAGGTACTGCAAAATTGAATTAAAATTTTCATTCTAGTTCTCCAAATATGCCCTTCTGGATGTCCCAGCACCTCAAACCACATGTTGATTAACACGGGAGGTGCTGAACATGAGAGAGCACCCCAAAACAGTCAAAGAAAATGGTGATTGAACATACTCACCCCCAGACATCATTTACAACACCAGTAATGACAGAATATCTCTCATGTCCTGTATTTGAAGCTCCATACAAACAAAAAGAACAACTCATGATCCTAAATACTTTGGCCAGCATATACATATTACTGACAGGAGAATGGATGGAGTGAAAGATAATTATTCAGTTATTCCAGAAAGATCATTATTTATTTGACCAGGTTCAGCTTTCAATAGAAAGTCATTTTGAAATCTAAAAATCAGGCTTTGTTATTCTTATACACCAATTTTTTAGATACTGTATTTGCAATAACTTTTCAGTAATAGCTGTTCCAACAGTACTTCATGCATTCAGTTTGAACTGTTGTACATCAAAATTTTATCTTCAGATTTTTTTTATTTTTTAACCTACCTGACTATGTAAAATGGGGACGGAGGGAGAGAGGGAAGGAGAATGTGCACCTTTAAACAGCAGTGTAATTTTACTTCTTGAAACAGCTTTTCTAGGTGGATGAATTGAAATTGATAAACAGATGTGGGAAATGTATTTAGTATCAATTGCCAGGAAACAGTCATTCAAAATATCTTTTACTACACCAATATTTATGCATGTGACCACAGTTTCTATTGTAATAAAAGATGGTATTTCTGACAAAACATGGTATATGAGTAATTTGTAAAATTCATTCATTAACCAAAGTATGCACATACAAGTAGCCATAAGCTAATTCAGCTTTCTTCATATGTAGCCAATTTATGACATATGTATGTCTATTATAATAATTTAATTTAAGCTGCTTGCTTTCTGTAAAACTTTTCTTTGAGACCATCCAAGTTAATGTTTGATTTTGGTTACAGAGTAACATATCTGAGACAGAAACCTTCCACCTTTTCCCCCTATTTTATATCCAATTCCAGATGCAACTTTTATGGCTCTACCTCTCCAAAGAACATCAGTTTAAAGTTTGGTTTTACAGGCAGAATTTTTGGCTCACAAATAGATGCATCATTAGTTTTGAGGCTCATTAGTAACCACAGGCTCAATTCTTGGAAGTCTGGCTGGGTAAAAAATGGCTTAAATATGTAAAATGGACACCTGCATGTCTAGGATATAGTAACTGCACTTTTCTTCAGCTGTCAGAACAAGCTGCTACCTGCAGCATTGTTACACACTTGATTTTTTATGTTTGCCTAGAAATATTAGATTGTTCTATTAATTAAAAAAAAAAGGTGATTGCATGCAGCATGGGTCTAGTATTTATTTTACAGTTTTCAGCTTTTCTGCTAAAAAAAGCTAAAATATTAGCATTCTGGTTTCATTGACTTTTTTAATAATGCAACCTGACACCCTCACACCCCATGGCTGAGGGTGCTACAAGACCCTCAACAAATGCCCAGTACTTGGTGGCACAGTTTCAGCTACACTGACCATATCTCTCAACAAGGAAATATATTTGACTGCACAATTTGGAAATTTTAATTTCCTGAAAATTATCCCCTTTACAGTTGCAGTGTATCAGATGCCTAATTAAGATTGGAATCTCTGTGTCCTATGTTTCAAATAAAGCAATAATAGTTTACAAAGATGAGATATTAAACTGAGAAAAGCCATAGCACACTACTCCAAGGAGTAGAAGCTGAGAAAATGAAAATTTCCTGGTAGGCTTCTCTGCAGATCAACAACAGAAAGTTCTTCTAGTTTGGTATTTGTCATGTTTCTTTCGGGAAATTAACTTTCTGCTATGCTATAGTAGCTCAATTCCACAGTAACTGGTAACAGTTGCACACCTGGCATCTACAGAGTTTACATAGTTTTGAAAGATCTGATTTCAGAAAGGGCATCTTTGTTAAAGGTTTAAAAGTCAGTGGTGCTTATCTAGTGGTACATAAAGGCTTGTTTGCTGTACCATTCAATTTCCATGCAAATCTATCCATGTATCTTCTGTTTCCATGAATCCATGCATTTGGTCTTCACAAACTGTGCAAGGGCCACTGCAAGATGTTCCTTTAACAGTGGTGCTTCAGCCACATCCAAAATCCTGCAAAGAATATGAACATAACAAATGGGGAAGTGAGGAATAGAAAGCAATCAGGCTCAGGATGAACAGAAACCTCTGGGACTTATCCAGGACCAATTCAAGAAGCATTGATGCTTGACAGCTTCCTCAGCAAGAAATTTTATGAAAATCTGATACAACATGAAGTTTTTATCACTTAGAGGTCTATGAGTTTTCTAGGGCACAAATTGCTGTTCTTACCTTGTGCCATGTGTGCCTTGAATTTTGCTTCTTTACTGGCTGCCTTGCCAAAAAAGTCTACTTTATTTCAGGATTTCTCCCTTTGGCCTTTGGTGCCATCTTGTCTTCTTGACTTGAAACTTGGAGTCATTAAGACTGAGGCTTTTAGTTTCTGTCAGGTTTCTAAGTTTTTTTTTTTAATTTATTTAAATGCCAGCTATGCTCAGGAAAAGGACACATAGCCTCATACTGGCTACTGTGAAGAAAATTAATTCTATCCAAGCCAAAACTAGAACAGAGGTTCATCCAGATTACAGAGACCAAGAGTTGGTGTTGTTCATTCTGTGAAGAGAATGCTCTAAGTTTACCTTTTTGTGGCCTTTCAGCACCTAAAGGGGGCTACAAGAAAGCTGGAGAGGGACTTTTTACATGGAAGTGTAGTGAAAGTCCAGGGGGGAATGACCTCAAACTGAAAAAGAGTAGGTTTAGACTAGCTATTAGGAAGAAATTCTTTACTGTGAGTGTGATGGAGCACTGGATCAGGTTGCCCAGAGAAGCTGTGGATGCCCCATCCCAAAAAGTGCTCAAGACCAGGTTGGATGGGGCTCTGTGCAACCTAATCCTTCTGAAGATGTCCTTGCAGGTGGTAAGGGGATTGGAACAAGATGACCTTGAGGGTCCCTTCCAACACAAAGCACTCTATGTTTCTATGATCCTATGATTCTATATTCCACACCATGTGGCATCTTGCTGAGCAATGAACTAAAGAGAATGTTAGTGGTGGGGGGGGGTCACTGCCTGATGACTTTCTCAGTATCGGTTTGTTGGTGATCTGTAATTGTTTTCATTTCCACCACTTGTTTTCCTTAACTATTATTTCACTCTGTTATTTTCTTTTTCATACAAATTATTGTTGTTACTGTTGATCTGGAGGCACAAATGAGTTAGGAAAACAGAGGCAATAAGGGGCAATAAAAGAAAAAAACCCAAAACATTGTGGGGTTTTTAGCCTTTGCTTCATAGTTATGTCAGACTGTTTGCTGGGAATATTCTCACACATGGAGAAATTGTTGTGTTGCATTTTTTCATGTGCATGCACTAATAATGTTAGTCTGATCAAAATTTTTATTTTGCTCCAGTGGTTCTGGGTAACTACCTAAAGGTGATTTGTCATTATGTCTCAGCTTGTCTTTTCAACTTCAGTCTATCAGAAAAGATTCACTGCCTGAGAAAGGTGACAAAATTGAGACACCCTCAACTTATAGTCACAGTGGAACAGAAAGAGGAGGAATTCTGCCAGCAGCTTTACTGATGAAATTGAGAAAGGAGCCAAGCTGAGAGGAAAGGGAGCCAATCTCTAGAAACAGTTACCCCAAATGGATTATACAAGCTCTTCATTTCAGGTAGTTCAGACAGTAACAAATCCAGCCAGCAGAAAGCCTTCAGGGAAATTGATGAGTGGGGTTGCCTGAGATTAATGAAAACTACACAAATAGAGCAAATTGGCAGAAGTAGGGGTAAGAGTCTGCCCTTTCATAGGTCTCATGGTTATTAATATTAAGAATCTGACATTACAGTAGATGCCTTTGATGTTCTAAGGTCTCCAAGGCCAAGAATTATGCTTCCTTCTCCTGTCTCTGTTTCCATCCAAGTGCAGACATTATACTAATGGGAAAAAGTGAAATGCTCTGTCCAAAAAAGGCTTATAATCAAAACACTCAAAAAGATATAGGTAGTAATTGGAAATATTGCAAACTCTATGACCAGCATAATAAAACAAGATGAATATTTATCATGTTCACTAGATCTAATTCTCCATCTACCCATTTTATATGCCTCTTCCTGCAGTGTTTATTCATCTGGCTGTATGCATATATATGAATGGCAATCATTTTAGGGGTTCCATCTCAGTAAGCTCACATGCATTTTTTGCCTGGGTCACTGTCCATCTTCGTGCTCTAAGCTGCAGTCTGGAGTGGGAATGCAGGGCAGTATACCTGGAAACATCATGTCTTGGGGAAGTTGGGGGCTTGTGATGTTGTGGCAAATCCTCTGTGCTGCAGCTCATATTCTCTGCTTGTTCAAGGGAAATGCAAGCCCCAGGCAGTGCTTTTGGTTCCTGGCAGGTGGAAACAAAGGCTGCAGCCACACAAGCTTAGCCCAAGTATGTTGCTGAAGAGGACACAAGTCCTACCTCCTGATAAAGCCAGCACATGGGAATGGGTCCAACCTGCCAGGCAAAGCAGCAGGTTACAACTCCTGAGCTTTGATAGCACAGCCCCACATGACTTTAAGGCAGATTTATCCACCACTGATTGAACTCTTTAAAGAAAGCCAGATCTAAAACAGGATGTAATCACTTAGTGGAAGACAAAGTTTAATATCCACCACTGTAGCCTTCAAAATGCGGGGGCAGCTGCCAGTCCTGAGGTGTCCAGCTCTACAGTGCCTCAGCCTCTGGCAGCAGAAGTGCTCCAGCTGCCTCAGCTCTGCTCCTGGCATGCTCATGGATGCCCCTGTGCTGACAAGACTGAGCACTTTAGTATCCAACTAATTCTCAGTTTTCCTCCCCAACAGAGTTCTCTCACTTTTTCCTGCTCTCCCTTCCCCGCCCCTCCTGCTGTAGGGGCAGTGAGCAAGGGGCTGTGTGGTGTTTGCTTGCTGCCTGGGGCTGAACCAAGACATCCATGGGGCTTTATAAAAATGAGAAAAAGCACAGGCTCTTATCTCTCCCATTCCCGGCCTGCTGCAATAACCAACATGGTACAAATGGACAGGGTCAAAGGTTTCCCATTTCTTAATAAATCCTGAACTGCTTGATGAAGGGTGAAAGCTTCACCACAGCTTTTATGAGCCTTATACCTCAGGTCAAGAATCCCGTGGCCTGCTGGTCTGGGGATTGTTGTAGGAGTACAGCTAAGACTCAAGCTTAAGATTTAGAGGTGCAAGGTCTATAAAATCTATAAAATATCCTCTGTGGTTTTATAAGTGCTGTCTCTTTTCACTTTTATATATTGCTTGTGTGTTTATGCATCTAAAGTAAACTTTGTGAATAGAAATTAAATA
>WEIU01008101.1:0-15100 GCA_013389925.1 Aegithalos caudatus | reverse complement strand
TTTTTTTTTTTTTTTTGTTTTGTTTGAGTTTTTTTGGTGAGTTATTTTTTGTTAGAACTATGCAATGTCATTTAAAATAACACAGTGTTGATTGATTTTAAGAACACATAGAAATGGGTTTAGGGACTGTGTAAAAATGAGGGAAGTAAGCTATACGGTTCAGAAGTGCTTTTTTTTCCCTTTTTTGTTCATTTGTTTGGCCCTCTGATAGAAATGAAGAATGTTGTTGGTCAGCCTAAGTTTAAAAGGTTTAAAATAAGTTAAAAAAATTAAAATAACAGTATTTTGTAACCTTTAATATTTTCTGATCTTGAGGAACTGTATGAGGTACAGCAGAAGTAATCCTTGTTCCAGTTATGTCATCAAGATATGTTTTTCTAGTGACCTTTCTATGCAATGTTTCCTTAAACAAGATGGTCTGTCTGATTTACACTGAGTATTCATTTGTGAACAAGAGGAAAACTAGAATGTTCTATGATATTTCTATAAAATATTCTATTTCTTTGATTTTGTGATATACATTTAACCACTAGAAACCAAGCAAGTGGAAGAGCTAGGAAAAAAACCCAGAGGTCTTCAGGAGGAGAAATTACTAAGAAAGCCATAAATACCACATAGTTAAGGCTACAGTAAAATTAGAAAGCAGCAATGTAAGAAATGTTGTAGAGAAACAAGCTGAAAAGAAAGCCAGATGGTAAAAGGGAAGAGCTCAAAATTCAAAGTTTGTACAAGTGGAGAGATTCAAACTGGTGACAGGAATCCCAAAATATAGCTTGTTTTCTCCCTTCATACACAATACCTAAATTTCAGTTCACTCTCCTAAAGAATAACTGTGTTATAGCCATAGGGGCAGTGGTGTGGTATGGACTATAGGTTTACTTCTTTCTAAAATTTCACTTCTCAAGTGAAATAAATGAATCAGAATAGAATTCTATGAACACACTTGGGACATTTAAACCACTTGCTTTGTCACGCAGTGGCTGGAGGAAGGTAGATCAAAAGACAGTAAAGTATCAAACAAGAAGTCACCTCTGTGCTTGATATTAAATTATTTGATAAGTGATGGAATATATAGGGTGAGTCTCATGTAAATTTGCTCTGTGCACCAAGATCCTGAAAATCCAACTAAAAGTGATGGTTCTGGAGCAAACATCCATCAGTTCAGCACAAAAATAATGCAAGAAATGTCCAGGTGAATATTTAGATACTTCCTTGAGAAAAGCAGAATTAAGCCCATTATTACCTATGTGCTCTTCCAGACCACAGGCCTACAACATCAATCCTCTCTTTACAGGCTAAGAATTAATCAGTTGGATAAAATAGGTTAATCGCCTCTAGGATCAGTTGTTGATATCTTCCAAACCATTAGACCTAGATTTGCTGCTGACTAGGGCAGTTTTTGATAATTTTATAGGTTTTTTAATCCCTTAGTCTTATTGTTGGAAAGGCTTGACACTGACCTTTGCCTCATTATGAATTTTGATTAATTAAATTCAGCAGAAAGAAGAAGATAAATTCTATTTCAGAAAAGGATTTTTTGGCTGCATAAATGTTAACATCACCTAGGAAAATATTTACTCTGGCCTGTCTTTTCCAATCCTGAGAAAGAAGAATATCCTGAATGATGGAATAAGCAGTCTGGGACAACACTAGAGGAATTCATATGTAGTAACTTTCAGTGCTCATACCTAGAAAAAGTGGATTATAATCCCAAACCAATTAAAGTAAACTCTCGCACTGACCAATGAAGAGTACCAGAAAAACAAGATTTCCCAGTCTTGATACATATGAAGGGGAAGTGATATAGCTCAATACACAATATGGTTCTTCATCTTAAAACACATTTTTATAGTGGTGGCAGAAAATAGACCACAAATTAAAGTTTCTTTTATAGGATATTTGTATTAATGTTCTCAAATCCCAATAATCTAATTAAATGAGCCATAGACACTATGACCCATATTCTGTTTTTTGCATCTCCACTGCATGGGACATATTCTGTGAAACTACTAGATGTTTTAGAGGGTGGTTAACAGCCAAACTAGTTTTCAGATCTGACTGCTTCAGTTTTACCAAATCATTGCTGTTGCAGTGAGTGGTTGCAATGAATTTCACAGTGGTTTGAAACGAGAGACAAGGCTGGGAGAACAGAAGTCATCAGATCCAGATTTGACACTGCTGCATGACTTTTTTGTTCAGTGCTGCAGTGAATTCCATTTGATGAGGGCATCAACGCTGTAGGTTTCCAGATGTTCTTTTACAGCATAGAGCCATGTTCTTCCTTATTTTAGGATTTCTGGAACACACATGCATTGTAGTTATAAATAACATTTTGAGCAAGACAGTTCAATGAATTAAATATACGGCCCATATATCTATAAAATGACCAAGATGTTTTTCACTGCTGCTTCTATGGTTTAAATAAAATTTTATAAAGCTTCAGAAAAGTTCACATTCACACAATGAGCCTGAAATTCTGTAGTAAGATAACATAGCTTTTCATTCCCTCCAGTACTATCAAATATGTAAAGTCTCTCATCTTCAAGTTAGCAGGAAAAAGAAAGCATTTTGATTTTCTGTGCTTTTAGCACTGCCATGTAAGATATTTTGTTTCATGTTTAANTTTTTTTTTTTAATTCTAACTTTTGCACTGTTACATTAACAAAGATATGAAGGTGAAATTTAGATTGTGTCTGTCCCTCAAATACATTTTACTTTCTTAATAGGACAGAATTTCAATTATGGTGGTAAGCCCACTGCTTCTGTGCTGTCAGGAAACTATTCTGTGTTGATGACAGTCCTTTGGAGCAGAGGTCACTTGAAGGTGACTGCTACTGTGCATTCTTGAGTACAGTGATTTGTGATGCCACCACTGGGCTGTGTTTTACAAACACATGAGACTCACCATAGACTTCTGCAGACTGCCCCTCCAGCAAGCTGGGAACACCAGCATAGACTTCTGGCCACGCTGAATATGGTTTTTCACAAATAATTAGTTTATGTAAACAAATGAAAATACATTCTGATAAGTATGAGAGCAGGTTAAACTGTGTTTTCCTCTCAATTGGCTCTGTCTGCAACTTTTCCCTTGCTGACAAACTTTTTCAGTTCTGTGTTCTCTGAGACACCAGGCACATGTACAGGCATAAAGATTTGATGAAATATGATGTCTACAAGCATGGATTATTACACTCCTTATAATGAAATACCATTGAAAAGAAAACTCCAAGTCAAAGTAGTAGGCTCTTTTAATATATCTTGTTTAGTTTTTTTCGAAGAAATGTATTTTAACTGTTTTTTACTCAAGTATTACTTTAAATGCCTTGAATCAAGGTGATGTTTGCAACAGAAAGATCTCTCAACAGAAGCCACTAACAAAACATCATTTGGTATTTTTTGCGACTCTATAATTACATGCAAAGAAAAGTAATGTAAAAAGGTTATCAAGAGCTGTATGAGATTCACATAATTTATATATTTGTTTAGTAAAGTCATTCTATGACAGTATTATTTTTGTTGGCATTCAGTAATTAATGAATGATAGCTATTCTTGTTTAAAATATTTTATTAAACCTGCCACCAAGGATAAATGAAAAGCAGAATTATTACATTTGCATCATATGTAAATTGAAAAATTTTAATCAAACCAAAAGTGGTTGTTGCTTTTCTATTCCTTTTCCTGCCTCTGAGACTAGAATTGCTATTACACTATTATCTTACCTTCTTCTACTCCTGGGCTATTTAAAAGGTTTTCTAGCAGATTTGATTGTTGGCAGATGTTTGGTATTCAATTATTCTGGAAGGATCTAAAATCCTCTGGAGTCCTTAATATATAACTGTAAATACGCATACTGAATTAGACAGAAAATTATGCCTTTAAAGTGGAATACCCCCAAATTATCCTACTATTATTTATCAACTTTCTTGTTTGTATTATCAAAAGAGTTAGGACTATATTCTGCTAATAACAGATGACCTAAGAAATGAAAATTATATGCAGTCAGCATCTAGTTGTCTGCAGATAAATCTGTTTTGGAGGCAGATAACTAAGACAGTAACTAACAGTTTGGAACCCAGGTAAGTTCCCTGGGAAGACACGTACTCTGATCCTCAGAGCTTACCATTTGATTCCCACAGTAGGTTTGGGGGTCCAGAAAACTCCATTGATCTTCACTCCAATTATATATTCAGGGTTTTTTAGGCTGACTAAATTTATGGGCATGGCCTAAACCATGCTTCATTATTTATCCCTGGGTTACTTCCCTGTGTCCTGGTTAAACAGGAATTGAATGGCTTTTTATCAAGATGAATTAAATGTGTATGCATATAAATAAATTATTAACCCACAAAATATGCATCAAAAACCTACCTTATTTTAAACCACTTAATATATAAGGTTTTACAGCTCTGTATACAAAACAGAGTCTTGTATTGATAATACAAACAGCTCTTTGGAAAAAAGGTGAATATTTTTATTTATAGGCAATTTAATAAAAAGCAGTTTCAATTGCAGTTTCAGCAAAGGAAAGGATTTAAAGACTAAATAGAAAATTAGGATACATATTTATTAATCACTTTCTCATATTTGTATTTGGAATATTGAAGATCCTTTTTCATTTAAGATTCTTTTATTTTCTTTTACTGGCCTCTCATCTTGAGAGAATATTTTCTTCAAGCTAAATGTGACAAAGAAAAAGCACCAATAAAACAAATTACTTACATTTCTGTCTCAACCTGTAGGCTATTTCTCTCCTGATTTTGTTTATTTTTCTTTTCATTAAGCCTATGAATTGTTACTTTTTGATAAATTTCCACTTATTTACAAGAGGAAAGTGTTGAACAAATGTATTTTGGAGGAGAAAAGCAAAACCAAATAAAGATGACTCTGAAAATGGGAAGGTATACTGAATGAATTTTCCATTAATGTTGAATGTTCAATATAGAAATACTTTACAGGAAGAAAACATTTAGATAAATCTTTCTTTAAAATAATAAAACTGTCTTTTGCTACAATAAGACTAAGGTGTATCTACATGTATTGCAATAGAGAAATTCACAGTCAATGCAGAGGAATCAGGATGGGGAGTTATGACAAGCCTGTAAGTGGCTTGCAAGAAGGCTGGGGAGGAGTAGGACAAAAAGGAATGACCTTAAATTAAGACAGGTAGATGTAGATTAGATATTAGGTAGATGTTCTTTACTGTGAGGGTGGTGGGCATTGGAATAGGTTTCCTAGAGATGATAGTGGATGTGCCATTCCTGGAAGTGTTCAAGGCCAGGCTGGATAGGACCCTGAACAACTTGGTCTAGTGAATGACATTCCTGTCCATGGCAGAGAGGTGATGACCAGAATCTACTCCATGATTCTGTGATTGTATCTTTTTAGAGGCTAGATCATTCTTTCACACGACAAACTAGGAAAAAAAAAGTAGATGTGGGAAGAGAAGAACAAAATGTTTAGACAATTCTCTACTGTTTATCTCTATGTTGCTCCATTAAAACTGGGAATAAAAGTCCTCCACATTTCTACCTCTTCCCTTTTTCCACACCTGTATCTCAAAGCTGACAAGAACTTTACATTTCAGAAATTCAGCTCTACTCTGAGCTCAGTTTTTCTGTAGTCAGTTTTTCTTTTCAGCAGTATGAGGATGATGCTTCTTTTGTCCTGTTTAGTAAACCCCTCCACCCTGAATTTCTCCCTTTCACCAATAATTCTTTCAAATAATTCTGATGCATGCAATTTCAATATAGCAGTGTTCTAGTTCTAAAACTATTAGTTTTTACTTAAATATATACTTACTAGCTTAGAGCATAATGTTTTAAAAATAGAACACATTAAATTTTCTTTAAATTTTTAAAACATTTACATAAAAATAGAAATAGTTTCAATAGCCTAGTTAAATATTGTTTATGTACAAACTGGGATTCTATGTGGGATTGAGTGACTGTGTGGGATTGAGTGACTGAGTTCCTAGAACTCAAAGGGAAAGGAATCAAGTTTGGCATGGTCTTGTCCAAACTCTTTCTCATAATGATTCCTAGACTGCTATTCCCCCTCAAAAACTACAGTGTTGAAAAGAACTAGCTAGGGTACTCCAAGAAGGAATGACAATTTTTCATTAAACTATTTTGATCTTCTTCCCCTTTTGCTCCTAAGCATAGTTATATTCCTCAGTGAAAATTCTGGATGCTGCTCAGACAACTGACAACTGTCAAAGCCATTTCTGTTGACTAGCAGACCTTCTCAACAGGTTCTTCTTCACCTCTTGTGTTTCAGGTAGGGCTGGTGGATCACAGAATTTTTCTTGTCTCCCAGCTGATTAAGGACAACCAAGCTATAGCTATTTAAGTCTAATTAACAGGGCTTAGAGCTAGCAGCTGCACAGCTGTCTACAGATGCAGAGTTAATTATTTCAGTTTCTCATAAATGGGGTTATCATGAGACTAGTATGCAATATACATATTCCAGCTAATACATCCTGGGTGGTGTCTGCACAGACCTGCCCTAGAGCCATTGTGAAGACTTAAGGCCCAAAGTAGTTATGCAGCTGAGCACATGCTTGCCCTTAAGGATGAAGGATGTGGTATCCTTGGGAGTTGTGCGCATCATCTGATAGAGGCTTTCATATCGTTGGCAATATATAAGGAATGACATCAAACTATGTTAAAATATGGTGTGCATAACTAAATATACTTGTAATTACGATTATTAGGAAAGTGAAAATGTTGTATGGAGAAATTACTCACACTGGTAGACAGTACTTCCAGGTTATTGAATTTAACATTTTTCTGTGTGAAACAGAATAGGAGATACATGACCAATACGATTCCTTCCCTATGTCAAAAATATTTATCCTTCAGCATACCAGTGATTGAAATTCTAAAAATGACTGCCTACAGACAAAATATCCTTATTTACATGTCTCACACTTGGAAAGCAGTTCAACATAGTAGCTGCTGTTGTTATGTTTTAATTCAATATAGTTTAATATTTTATATAGGGTGAGGTATTGCAATGCAGTATTCACAGTTAGTTTGATTAAAAGTTATTTTTCAATGTATTTGAAGAGGCTTGTGATGTACTCATCATCCATTATCCTATATATATATGAACAAAATAATGGGCATTTATCTATCCCTTGTTAATATGCTCAGAGAATGTTAATTCTATACATTCTTCCAGCTTAAAACACATATGTTTATTGAAAATAACACAGACTCAGGGAATGAATGATGTTAGAAGGAAACACTACTGATCAGAGAATCACAGAATCAACTAGGTTGTTAAAGACCTTTGAGATCATCAAGTCCAACCTCCAAGCCAACACCACCTTGTCAATGAGACTGTGGCACAGGTTGTCTTGTCCAATCTTTTCTTAAACACCTCCAGGGATCCTGAGTCCACCACTTGTGTGGGCAGCCCATTCCAATGCCCAATCACCCTTTTTGTGAAGAACTTCCTCCTAATATTCAACTGTTGTGGTTTGACACTGGCCCAACACCAGGCATCCCCGAAAGTTGCTCACTCACCCTCCCCTGCTACAGCAGGGCAGAGGAGAGAGAAAAATTTAATGAAGGGTTCATGAGTTGAGATAAAGACTGGAAGATAACACTCCAAGGACAAAACAGGCTCAACTTGGAAGTACAAAGTGAATTTATTACTAACAAAGTCAGAGGAGGATAATGAGAAGTGAAAATAAGCCCTTGAAAACACCTTGTCTTCCTCCAGCCCTCCCTCCTTCCCATCAACAGCATAGGGAGACAGGGCATGGGGGTTTTGGTCAGTTCATCACTGAAATTTTCTTCCACTGCTCCAAAAGAGGAGTCCTTCCCTTGTGAGACAGTGGGGTCTCTCCCATGGGACATACTTCTCCATGAGCTTCTCCAGCGTGGGTCCACTCTCACCAGCAGTAGTCCTGCCAAATCTGCTGCAATGTGAGTTCCTCCCATGGGCAGACAGTTCTCCCAAAATTGCTGCATCATGCGTCTCCACTTCCACAGGGTGCAGCCCTCCAAGGACAGACTGCTTCAGCCTGGAAACAAGGGCCCCCTCTCACTCCACCAGGTCTCCCACAGGATCACAGCCTCTTCCAGGCATCCACTCACTCTGGCATGGTCACCTTCCCCACAGGCTGGGGATGGATCTCTTCATCCCTTGTAGATCCCCACGAGCTGTGGGTGAATCTCTGTGCCCCCCATGAATCCCCATGGGCTGCAGGGCCACAGCTGCTTCCCCATGGTCTCACCACAGCCTTCAGAGGAATCTAGGCTCTGCCACCTGGAGAACCTCCTGCCTCTCCTTCTCCACTGACCTTGGTGTCTTCATGTTGTTTCCCTCACATCTCCTTACATCCTCATCTCTGACTAGAACAAAAAAACCCTTGTGCCTCCCCCTTGGTTTGATTTTTCTTCTTAAATACATTACCACAGAGGCATTACCAGCCTCTCTCAATGGCCCAGTTTTAGCCAGCAGCGTGTCTATCTTCCATGGCATCTGGCTCTGCTGGACATGGTGGAAGCTTCCAGCGGCTTCTCATAAAAGCCACCTCCACAGTCCCCCTCTACCAAAAACTAGGCTGTGCAAAACACCAACCTAGACTTTCCCTGGTGCAGCTTTAGATTGTGTCCTCTTGCGTGGGAAAGAGGCCAACCCCCCACCTAGCTACACCCTCCTTTCAGGCAGCTGTAGAATGTGAAAAGGTCACTCAACCAAGCCTACTTTTCTCAGGATAAACACCACCAGCTGTCTCAGATGCTTCTCACAGGACTTGTTCTCGAGACCCTTTACCAGCTTTTTACCCTCCTCTGAACCTCCTCCAGCATCTCAATGTCCTTCATGAATTGAGGGGCTCAGAACTGGACACAGCACTCCAGGTGTGACTTCATCAGTACTGAGTACAGGGGAAGAATGACCTCCCTGCTCCTGCTGGCCACACCATTCCTGACAGAGGCCAGGATGCCACTGGCCTTCTTGGACACCTGGGAACATGCTGGCTCATGTTCAGCTGGCTTATCAATCAGTAAGATCATCTGTCTAGTCTCTCTCTTTAATGTTACAGCTACAGATGTAGCAACATGTAAGGGCTGTAATCAGTTGGGCTTTGAGTGTTTTGCAATGTCCATGATGCCACAATTTCTTTGTGAAAGCCATGCTTGGTTTTACCTCCTAGTAGAGTGGCCTTTTATATGCTTAACTGGAACCTGCTTTTTCCATTGTCTCTTCTCCTGCTGCAAGGTACCAGTGAGAAGTGTCTGGGCCCATCTTTTGTATCAGACATCTAAATGTTTGGATATGATTCCTCTATAACCTTTTCTTCCACAACTTAAACAGTCTCTCTTTCAAATTTTCCTTGTATGAGCAATGCACAAGACCATTCATTATCTTCACATTCCTTCATTGGACTCTTTCCAGTATATCATGTCTGACGATATATATTGAACTAGAGAGCTGTTTAGTGCCTGAAAAATTTCTGTGTGATTTCTCCTAAAATCAAAAATTTAAATCTTGTTGATCAAATGTTAGGCAAAGAATCTTGACTTCAGCTATATGTCTTGCTTCTTTCACTTAGGAGCTTTTATGGAAATTGTTAATGCTATTTGTCCTGATTCTGCTCAGGACAGGGTTAATTTTTGTGGTAGCCAAGAGGGGTCAGGGCTAGGGGGTCTCTTTCATGGAGAAGTGCTTCTTACTGGTTGAGCAAGCATGATGTACAGAGGAGCAGTGGAGTGACCCTGGTTTGGAGCCGGAGGGCATATTTGTATAATATCAGTTTGGAGCCAGAGGGAGCTGTGGAGGAAATGTGGCAGAGGGAGACACGCTCCCTCTGTTGGTACTCTACTGTCTGTTGGTGTGGTTTCCACTGTGACCAATTGAGTTTCTTTTCCTGGACCCTCTGTCTTCAGTGTTGCTATTACTGTTAGTTTTCTTACCTCATTGTTTTTCCCAGTAAATTGCTCTTATCTCAATCCATGGTCATTACATTTCATGCTTCCAATTATCCTCTCCAGCCTATCACAGAGGAGAGAGGAAAGGTGAGAGAGAGTGAGTGAGCAGCAGTGTGGTTTGGAGAGTCTCAGTGGGAATACTAAATTGGGAAGTACAATTCCTAAACCACGGCATATTTCTACATAATTTATTAAAATCTAATAAAATGAAAATTCCTATCATGAAAAGAGATTACTTCCTTTTTCAAGTCCTCTCCATCTTCATGGACCTTTATCAGATCTGGTCAACCATTATTTGTTAAATGGTCAGCAGTTAAATATTCATATATTTACTTTAAAATACTTAGCTTTTACTCAAAACTTGTCCTTTTATTCCAGTTAATAAGTATCTGGTTTAAAGATATCTTAAGCCTCTGAGGCCCATCTCATAAAAATTGTGATTCACTGGAATATGGTATTACTCCAAAATCCACCTTGAAAGGTAGCACTTCCTGCATCTGTTTGTGCACTACTTTCACTTTTTTTTTTTCCAAATTATTCAAGTAATTTTCTAGCTTCATACTTCATCAACTGTGCATTGATCATGATTTGTAAAATTTAACATTTGCATCATTTGAAATGAGAGTTTTAATGTTTACTCAATCACTTTAATCACTACTTATATATGATACACTGTCAGGGACTCAAACAGGTTTATGTGTATCTAGATTTTGCTTTGTAAATAATTATACATTAATTAATACTTAACAGTATTTTTAGTTATTACCAAAACCTCTAAAAATGTCTTTGTAATTTTTCTGGTTTTTTTTTCTAATGACATTGTTCTGTTGAGTTTGAATCTGTTTCTTTTATATATTAACAGTTTTATGTTCTTTCTTACTGGAATGCTACATTAGTCTTAACAAATATTGGCTAAATTCTTCCTATGGTAGCCACTTAAAATTCTTGAGCCACTACTTAATTTTAGATTTCAGAAGAATTATCTGTATTGACAAAATTTTCACTGTTCAGTAGTTTTGGTGAAATATTAAGCCAGACTTTTCTGTAGTGTTTTGCCTCTAAGTTAACTACTACACCCCTGAGTGTACCCATGAACAATCCTGGGCTTTTATCTTAATTCTTAACTGCAATATCTTTCCAGATAATAATCTTACGATAATTATATAATGAAAGAGCTTCTGGTGTTCAACCTGTTTTTAAAAAATGCTACGGGGCATAGCTTTGACAGGATTTTAACTATGACTGCCTAACCTAAGCACAGGGGACATTAACCTTACATTCTTAACAGCAAAGGTGTATAAATTTCATAGCTTGTCTGGACACATTGCATGATATAATTGCTTATCCTTAATTGGCTAGCATCATAGTCTAGAAACATTAAACAGAATTGAACTTCAGTTCATTTAAGACAATTTACAGGAAGGGATTTCAGAATCTGGCATTGATCATTGTGTAGAAATTAAAAAAAAAACCAAAAAAAAAAAAAAAAAAAAAAAAAAAAAAAAAAAAAAAAACAAAAAAAAAAAAACCCAAAAAAAAAAAAAAAAAAAAAAAAAAAAAAAAAAAAAAAAAAAAACCAACCAAAAAAAAAAACCCCAAACAAATCTGAAGAGCTAATGAATAAAAATCAAAGCAAGCACCTCAGCAGCCAACTGAACAACTACTTTTTCTTTTCAGAGGACTAATGTCCTCTCTCCTGTCTATGAAGACAGTCCTACTCTTAAGAAATGGTAGATTGGACAAGAAAATCAATATATATGAGAAGAACTTTTTTCAAGCCATGTGGCTTAGACGAATTCTTTTTCCATTTATGTTTCAGAAAAGTCCAATTAGTTTGCTAACTTCCTAAATTGCCAAACAACCAACAAATGGTGAACCATAAAGACTAGCTTATAGTAAAACAGTGTTAAATGAATGGGACAGACCTCTTTTTGTTTGCATGGGGAAGCTTGAGCTTTACACATTCACCCTAACAGAGAGAAATAGTAGTAAGGAGTGTTACTGAAGAGACCGGAAATAATTTTAATTGTCGCTTTAGTAAATTTTATCTGTGTAATCATTGTGGCAAAGGGTTCGAGGCAAGTAGAAATCATTATTGTTCTGCAAAGAAAAACTTCTTTGAACTCAAAAGAAAGGAAAAATACATCTTAATTCATTCATCTAAACTTTTGAAAAAATCCTGTAGCTGCTTTTATATATGAATGAAAATAATAATGATTATGAATAGAAAGTAAGAGAAGTATGTGGCTAAATTGTCATCAAGAATGTCTTTTAAAAAAGTAACTTCTCCATCTTTGGATTATATTTTTTTCACATAAATTATGTGGTTATTTTCAACACATTTTAACAGAAATAGCATCTCTGTGGTTTAAAAAATTGAGGAAAAATTCTGAAGGTTGACAGAGTTACAGACTGCGTGGTCTTCTTATTTCCTCTCTTTGGAACATTTTAAAAAGTAAGTTTAATTCTATAAAAAAAAAATCAGAGGAACTTATTGTATGTAACAAAAAAGTGCAGGTGGCTAACCTTTTTTTTTTTTTTTTATGATCTCTAATGTCTCACAGGTTGAAGCACTGTCATGCCATTTTTTTTGACAAAAATCTGTCCAGAGCTCTCTACAAGGGCAGATAGAATAGTTCTTGCTAATGGCGAGAGTCTAGTGAGCCAAGATATATGTTCATTCCTTCTTCAAATGGATAACTTTTAAAAAATCTAATTTTTCTCAGATATTTTCTTTTAGGTTTTCCCTCACACATGCCTCCACCAACATTTGGTGTGTGGGGTGGAAACCAAATTTGAATGTATTTTATGTTTAAATCACTAGAACCCAAATATATTTTGACTTTTCAATATGGTGATTAGTTTGACAATAGGCAACAGTCATACACACCTGTATATATATATACATATATATGTAAAATTCCTGGACTAGCACAGAACAGGATTTTACATGGCCAAGAAAGTAATAGTTTACATCCATGATATATCATTACTTCTTTGCAAGAAATAGTGTAATTTCAGATTAATGAGACCTAAGAAATGGCCTCTAAAACTTAGGAAAGCATTGTTTGAATGGCAAAATTTTGCTTGGTGAAGAGATGCAAGTTTCTAATCAGTTCTTCATAAACTCATGTTAAAACACTTTAACAAAGGTAAACACATCATAATGGCATATTTAATGAAAATCAACAGGAAATAAAAAAGATTATGGAAAAATATTATTAAATATGCATATAAAAGGGAAGCTTCTGTGTATAAAACAAAAAGTCCTTCTATATTAAAAGCTGAGAGCCAGGCTGCACTAATTCTATCAGCTGCCTTTCACACAGGAATTGAAAATAAGACAAAGCCCAGAAGTGCTGATATGCACACAATGTTGAGTTAATAAAGAAGTTTGTTGATTACAAATGGGACTGTTCCAAGATGGGAAAATTTGACAAATTGATAATTAAATAAGCTGTACTTAAGAGGTTTTTGATGAAAGTGGTGATAACATACCATTAATGTTTTTGTCAGAAGTACAGCCTGAAGCCATCAGTATGTTCAAAAATAATACATAGAGCAAATAAAATCACCTAACAATGATAAATTGTTCCTTAAAACATGATATCTTTTAAGAAAAGGTTACTTTTTTAACAACTGTAATTATTATAATTCTGAGAGGATACAGAAAATTCAGAATATCAGTCTTGTACTGACACACCTCATTTGGAACAGTATTTTATAATGCCTTCTCCTTGCCATTCTCTTAAATATTTATTCTTTAAAGGATATCATCTTAGGAGACTAGATTCAATTGAAAACTGAATGAAATGTTCCTTCTTGACATAAAAATCAGTTAAACAACCACTAAAAACATTCAGCTGGAGGAAACAGCTCTTCTGCTTCCTCTCCATGCCATGAAACCCAGGAGGGAAGAGTAGTTGGGCAAGGAGGACTTGCCTCTGGGCCTCCTTCCTCTTCCTCCTTTTTCCTCCTTCTCCAGGAGGCCACAGTGACCTGGGGTATCATTGTGTTCCCGCTCCCATCATTTCCCCTCTGTTTTACACAATTGTTAAATTGTCCCTTCATTGAAAACTGGTTGGTCCAGTGACTGGTTTTTTTCCACAACAGCAGTGATGGTTTCTGGGTGCGTTGTCCCTTCTTTCAGGGTTGGTTTTCTGCAATGCAGGACAGTGGCACTCACAGCTTGCAGCATCTGCTTGAGNTTAAAAAAGCTTTGCAGGCTTGATCAGCTACAAACTCAATGGCATCTTTGGGGATGCCGGTGGCCTGATCTGAGGCTGATTTGCAATCACCCTTGCCTAGCAAGTGGTCTAGGGTAATTGGGTTGCCAGCATTGTCAATGGCCGTGGTTGGATCCTCTAAGAAGCCTGGAAGAGCGACCTTTAGCAGTTTTTCCCAAGTGACTTCCCAAAGCTGAAATTCCATTCTACCTGTTATTGCCTTGAAAATCTGACTCAGATCGAATGGGACCACCGTGATCCTAGCAAGGGAAGAGTACAACATGCCTTCAAAGTATGGACTTTCTCGCCCATTTTCTTTCAAAGCTTTCATGAGATCTTTGACCAGTGTTTGTGGCAATGCCCTCCAGGTGGCAACAGTCGCTCCCTGCCCCCGACTCGGGCGGTATGTAACTGGAGTAACTGTGGGCACACCACCTGGGTTCACACCCCCTAGCTTCTGACTCTCTCCTTCTGCATCTACAGTCATTGCATCAGCTGCGGGCTCTGGGGCAGCTGTGGTTTCGCAGTGTGTCCTGGAGCTCGAGCCGATTGCTGCGGTTGGCACCCAGCCTGCCCGTAACACGGGCGTCTGGGGCTGCTGCACGCTTGGAAGAGCCTTTTCCGGGGGGGTGCACTCGGGAAAATTCTGTCAGCGGGTGGGACCGGAACAGGCGGGGCGCCTGTGCCGTGCGGTGGCTGTGAAAGGACGGGCTGGGGCAAGAGCAGCGCCTTGGGCGGCAGCGGGGGGGGAAAGGGGTCTGGGACAGCACCTGTGCCTGCACCGCCTGGTGACGGCGCTGGGAAAGCAGCAGCCGTGGAGAGTGGCGTGAGCGGGACGGTCGTGGTTGGTGGGGGGAGTGGGGGATCAGCGACATCAGCTGTGAACTTGGGCGTGGGACTCGCTGCTGATGTGGGCGGGAAAAGGGGGG
>WEIU01008100.1:161824-180442 GCA_013389925.1 Aegithalos caudatus | reverse complement strand
AAAGTCAGTTTAAACTCTTAATTCAATTTTGCAAATAGCTAACCAGGGAAGTCAGTTTTATATCTGTCTACAACAATATGAAAGCAAAAGAACTGTCCAGTAAATAAAAATTTAAAACATGCTACGGATAGAAAAAAAGTACTGCATATCAACTTAATTTACAGCAAATATACTTCAAAGAAAGCTTCAAATCACAAAAGAATGTACACTTGATAAAAACAGCACTTAAACATAGCAAAAATTCTGTAGAGGTACAGCAGAATGTAGAAACTTCTCTACAGTCAAAATTCACAAAGAGAACTTACTTCTTCTTTGATCCTCTTCCAATAAAGATACTCCCTGTAAATCTGGAGACAAGATATCCACTTACTCCAAGACGGCTGGCCAAAATATATGCAGGATTGTATTTCACAGAATATTTCTTTAAAACAAACAAACAAAATATATTGGCAATGCCCAAAGGATAAGGATTTTTATACAAAGGGCAAATGAATGATGTGGAAACATCCCTTAAAGAGATTTACCATTGCAAAATCTATTTGATACATTGTTAAAGCTTTTACTAGAAAAGCAGAAGCACTCACATGCTGGTTCTGTATTAAAGTTTCAAGCTGGGGCTCACATGGAATATTAAAAACTACCCGGATTCTACCTTCTGGGATCACATCACGTGAATCGTGAACCTTGGAGAGAAACACAATAGGTTAAAAATATTAAAAGTGCTACTTAAAAACAGCAGTCTTTGGATCACAGACCTCATGTTCTACTTTATCAAGAATTTTGCTGCAGTAGGCACAGATGCTTTGGGATTCATCACCTTGCCTTGACCTGTACCTTGCTACCTCACAGAGCCAATCAGTCAGCATTAAATCAGAGGAATTTATGACACAATTGAGAACTTTATGTATTATTCCAAAGAACTAATAAAAATAATCCTGCATTCAAGTTTTGCCTTTTCCTCTTACACAAGCAACAAGGACAGGGAAAATAGAAGACCCCTCTCTTTCTCAGACTAAACCACCAGGGAATCCTAGCTAGGAAATTTTGGCTAGCAAATGGCCACTACTGACACACAACGTCTTAGATTATTCTAGGCTTGCAAAAAGAAAAATTTGACAGGGAAAAATGATGAAATTACTGAAACTGACTTCTCCCATGCAGCCGTAGTAAGGAGATCCCAGCATGAAGGCTGTACTTCCAGGAGGAAACAAATCATCCAAAGTTTTGATGTTTGAAAAACGAGAGTCAAAGGCTTTGATATCCTACATGAAAAAGACAACAGAGATAATCTTAAATATTATTCAGTTCCAGCAGAATAATTTAAAAGTTTATACAAATAGACACCTTGTTTAAAACATAGTCTGAAATAATTCAGAGAAGATAATGAACCTGTACATTTACCTTGACAACTGTTTGGTAAACAAAAGGAAGAACTTGTTTAGACCACTGCTTCTCCAAATAAACTTCTCCATTTTGCTTCAGTTGATATCTATTACCAGTGAGTAACTGTGCATATACAACTACTGACGTTTCATGGATAATTATTCCTTTCCTTCTCTGGTACCTGAATGCAAAGCAGAACATTTAGCTTAATTACAATAAACAGAACTGAACCAAGATGTTAGAATTAATTTATAGAAGTAAAATTAAATAAAATTTTAAAAGACTCTTTAAAAAAGGATTCTAAGAGTTTTCTTATTTTACAAAAAATACCAAGAATAAATGGTTTAACCCACTGTTGCAAAGCCATGACTACAGAGCTCAGAGTATTAACTTAAGCACAATTAATCTTTACAGTGGAAAGGTTAGGAGTAATTAAATCAGTTAACTCAAATNNNAAGCTGGAGGTCCAAGGTTAGATTCTCTGGGAAGCCAAGGTTGAAACCAGCTCTCCAAGACACATTTTCATAAACGAAGTTTAGTTCCTGTCTAAGGGGGGTTGGGGAGGAATTCACAAAGTGTTGAACAGAAGGGGAATTACCTCATCACTTATGTCTCTAATTGGGGGTTCTTGTCAGACTAAATGGCTAAACTACAAAACATACATAAAAATAGTATGTACTTTATGTCGTGGGTGCATCTTCAGGTGCTTTCCACCTAGTGTGCTGTGTGCCTGAGGATCTTTAGAAAGGCAACCCCTTTTTATCACACAACTGTGTCTGGCTCGTGNCCTGAGATGGGACCAGCAAAAAGGCATCAAAACTACTGTAACTCATTTACAATCTACTGAGCATCCACACTGCAGAAGTGCAGGAGCTGTATTCAAATTTAACAAAGCTAAGCTATTTGAGTTGCAAGTTGATTCTGTATTCTACTGATACTTCATTCTACATACGTTCTACAACTGAAGATTGCTAACACCAGAACAGAAAATTGAGAGAGAGAATAAATACTGAAACTCATTCGAGAGCTCTTTTGTAACAGCATCTAACTGTAGTTACCTCAGGACTGACTCCATATATTCTGAAATTTCAACATAAGCTCTTTTATGTTGTTGTTTTAAATTTAAGCAGACTTGATTAACCTTTATCATCAAGTATGCAGCAGCTCTTCTGTGCTACTTAGGTCTGTAACACAGGAACAAAACACAGCCAAGATATAAAATGCAAAGTTACACTTTAATTTTTGAAGTTACTTACTGCTCTGAAATGCCTTGAACTTCTTTTACCCACAAGCTTTGCTCCTTATCTCCAACATAAGCCACTTTAGTTGGGGGCACTGCATTTCCCATGTAAAGCTTCTGTGTGCCATGTGGTTCTTCCAAATAAAACCTTGAGAATATTATGATAGGTAGGAAATTTAACCAAATAAGATTAACATAGACATATCCAATTGTGAGCAAAACTCAATATACTTAAAAATGTTTTTAATAAAAAAATACCAGTACATGTGCTATTTATAAAGGAGGATTGTATAGAAATGTTCACTGTGTGGATTTCTGTGCACGTATTTTTCCCCTCAAAACTAAGAAGGAGCTCTCCCAAGCTTCTGTATCTATAACAAAACAGTGAAAGTCTAGACTGCTACAGAGGCAACCAAACCTCAGAATAATGTTAAACATTCTTCATCAAGAAGCCTTTGTTACAGCTGGACTTACTGGTTAGTTTTACAATAAAGTCAAAATTTCAGTGCAGCCCAAGGAACTAAATTTGAAAAAAAACAGTAAGACAACAAAGAACTGTATCAGGTAACTCTTACTTAGTTTCTCCATCTGACACTGCAACAACTCTGGCTTCTTCAAGATGGGGCCAGTTAACAAAAACTCGCTTTCCAAGTATCGAACTGGCAACATTTTCTACCATCTGAAAAAAATCCAGAAGTTTTATTACTAATTGTTTAGCATATTAAAATATCTTAATAGTATTTTCATGCTGTTTTTGCATAAAAAACTAGAGTAGTTAAATAATAGATTTTCTTGTGGAATAAAAAACTCATTTTATCTTACTAAAATATTTGATACAGATTACATAAGCCCTGATTAAAAATGTGGCTCTTAAAGTGTAATGTGTTACCTGGAAACTGTGATAATTTATATGTCTCATATAGGTTTGCTAAATACTTCTTTTGTTAAATCACTTAGAACTATTTGTGTCTCCGGGACACAATAAACAAACTGACAATTTGAGATTACTGAAGTATTTTTAAGATAGATTTTACTTATTTATCCCATTAAAAAAAAGGAACAACATTTATGTCCAAAACTTGCTAGCATCTGTAAATGCAGTCTCACATTATGTTCTTTTTTCTAACAAGTCTCTGCTATTTTTTAATATATTAATTGGACTTATTTGCTTTTTCTTGCCATGTATCTTGAATAAGCACTCTCCCAATCTCTCTACTGTAAAATCATACCATATTAGATTGTTTTCCTCCTCTCTCCTTATTTATTTCTGAATTTTTTTCTTTTCTGCACCTGTCATTTGCTACTTTGACTCTTCCCTCTAATCCCTCTATCAAACAGCCTCATTAGAGTGGAAGGCATTAAAGTCTGCTTCGTTGATTAAAAGGAAACACTTTTTCTTTTTAAGTGCTCATCTCTTCAGTTACACAAAAGACAAACAACACTGGTCTGGAGACTGCTCCCTTGCATTTATACCATTCATTAGCCACCAGCTCCTTTACCCAAGAACAACTAAATGCTACCACAGAGAAAGGCCAGAAACTCAACTAAGGAGACTGATATTTCACATTGGCAAGTCTGGAAAAAATTAAACCTTTCAGCACATACCCAAAATTCTAGACTGTTTCCCACACAAATGTAGCATCTTAATACCTCAGATCTGACTATTTAACAAATTCAGACTTCTTAACATGTCTTTTGTCCAGCTGTGAGGGGGTTTTTTTTGTTAAGTTTTGGTCTTTTGTTAGGAGTAGAATGCTTACCTGGTCTTTGGAGTTCTCATCAACTATGATTTCTAACATCATGTTCTCTCCATGACTGCTTTGCTGAAACACTTGTACACCACTTTTTTTAAGATAGAACTAGGTAAAAACAAAACAGCACATAAAACTTGAGCTCCTACATGGTTATCTATTAAATACAATTGAAATGTTGGAAGAAAAAAAATCTTTTACCTTATGTTTAATGTGCTTTAAAGTAGGAAATCCACAAAAATATAATGCACTCTTGTTGATTTTAGTTATCTTATTGTGGGATATTTCTACGTGCCAAGCATCCAAAGGTATAGTTTTATATCTGAAAAAGAAGTTGCACCAAATTTGCTCATGCAGATTGACCTTCAGCTGTAGAAAACTTCATTACTTATTCACTCATTAATTGACAAACCCTTGGCTTTCCAGCAACTGTTTTATATCATGTGGAATATATAGAAAGGACTATAAAAACCCCCATGCTATTGCTGCAAAGAGACCCTTCATTAGGAAAAAGACAGTACTTTAGGATATATGCCAAACTCACTATTTTAAATAATTGTAATTACCAAATTCTAACTAGCAATGGTTCCATACAGCATCATTCATATTCACACCTGTCCATTCTTTACCATCTGTAATCCAGCAACAGGCATTCTTCCTCTACTCTAAGTTTGACTACTGTTAAGCTTATGTTTCCATTTCATCTTCAGTCTGTGTGAAATAAAGCTGGCTACTTTCAGTGAGAAGAAGGTGAAAAACAAATTTGTGTTTAATTCTCTGCACTGGATCCAAATGCTTACATTTTTAAAAAACACTGGAATTTACTGCATGCCAGTAAATGATCAATATTTATCAGATATTTGTACCAGTCTTTCCATCTGTCATACAAAGTTTAGTAATTCTTTAGATTGTTTTTGACAACTTACCATTGGTTCACCTGTTTTGCAAAGTAACATCTGATATTTGTATATTTGTACTGTGCCATCCAAAGCAGGCAACATCTAATTCAGTATTTTTCACTTCTCAGTTTACATACTGGCACATGCAAGGTTTGGTTAAAATGTTAGGGAAAGTCCTCCTACTCCTTTTAGCCTGCTCTAACATAGTTACACCAGCATTACCTCGTGTGACATCGTTCTATTGCAGGGAACTTCTCTGGCCATGGTGACAGGTACTGGAACTCAGCATCTTTGTCATACCAGTACATTAAGCAAGCACTGTGAGTGTTTCTTCGTTTCTCCTCTTCTTTTAGGCCTTTATTACAGGATTCCATGGCCTGCAGCAGTCGTTTCTAAATTTTAGAGGAATTAGCACAGGTGAAACTGGCAACAAAAATTAGCATGGGAAAAACTACACTGGGAAAGTAACCTGAGAAATCCAGATACCCAATCTGTTCATTGTCCAGTTGCAGCCTCATCCTTTCTCGTGTCCCTGATAAAAATTCTCTTTGAACAATTACCATAATCACTTTCTGCAAGTCTGTTTCCAAAGGGTAGCCTTGTCTAACACTGTTATCCTATTTGCAAAAGGAAAGTACTATGTTATTACTCTTCATTAATGCTTCCCTATTACTGGTGTTCATCTGAACAGATTAACTGTAAAAATACTTTTTTTTTCAAGTTGTTTATTTTATTTTACCTACAGATGTTCTGTATTTTTATATGTACATAGGAACAGAATATTTTTCTCAAAGAAATTGGACCAAAATGTTTAAAGAGCTGATTAAAAACATAAACAACAACAAGTCCACAGCCCTTACTTATGCCACCCAAAAGTAACTTTGCTAAGTAGTAACTTAATCTAGACTTACTTCCCAAGCAGCAAACATTTATGTTTTTCTGTGATCTTATCAAGTGTTAATTTGAACTTCCACTTAATTGCATGTCTAACTGCTGATTAATTACAAAATTTAGCAGTCTTGTTATGCAGCTTTTATGGACAGTGGATGTTGAAAGAACTTACCTCATCAATAAACGGGATTAATACTACAGCTTCCCATTCCTGCTGTTTACCATTTAGGTCAGTTTTAAAATCAGGTGGATAATATTCTATAATAGGAGAGTCTTGACTAGTCATCAAATGCTAGGAAAATACAATAGAAATTATATCAAAGGCAGTTTAGCACTAATTGTAAGAAGACACAAAGGAAGGCTGCTATTAAAACCAATTCAGTGCTGTACAGGGATGAAACACTTAACTGTCCTAGCTGGAAATTGCTTAGCAAATGTAAAATTTATATTTATTACTAACTTTACAATTCACTACATAGAGTAACAAGTAGAATATTTAACCAAAGACCTTAAATGTGAAGATAGAATAATTAACAAGACATGAAAAACCACAAATAATGGAGTAAAATAAAATAAAGCAGACAACAAGTAAGCAGTTAATAGATAATGCAATTTAATTCTATACCTTACCTGGTAGCATTTAGGTAGCAGATCTTTGCTAGCTGCTGGAAGTACAGCAAGAAGCTGTTCAAATGGCATGAAAGGTTTTCCAAGTTCAAATTTGATTTTGAGTTCACTGATGTTGTGAATATCTGACAGGTAAGGTGCATAATGATAAGGGTAATACCTGCAGGTTAAAAAAACCCCTAAGTTACTTGACTTAATTAGAGCACAACAGTGTTCACAGATCAGAAACAAACCAAAATGTTCCCAGAATACAAGATGAAATATCACTCTTTAAGCAGTTTCTCATCTGATCTTTTTTCTTACCAGCTCCATGATTGAACTCCATGGTAATAATAATGCAAAATCCATTGTATTGCCTGGACATAACATTCAGCTTGATCAGCCAAGAAGGCACTTAAGAGAAAAAGGAAAGATACTTACTAGTTTTCTCATTTTCACAGGTATATATAAAGTACTTAGCACCTTCTACATAGGGACAAAGATGGAAAATTTTGGAAATTTAATAATACCATGATTTTCTAGATTCATTTCCTCTCTGGTCCTCAAATACTTATTACAGAAAACTTGATTTGCAGCTCTTGTTGCATTAGGTAAAATGCACCACTGCAGTACTCTGCCATGTGCTCTCTGCTTGTGACATGGGATGAATATTCTGTCCTTTATTAGAATTACAAAATGTTGGGGTTGGAAGAGACTTAGAGATCATCTTGTTCCAATCCCCTGCCACCTTCCATAGACCAGTCTGCTCAAAGCCCCTTCCAACCAGGCCTTGAACGCTTTCAGGGATGGCACATCCAGAACTCCCCTAGGCAACCTGCTCCAGTGCCTCACCACCCTCACAGTAAAGGATTTCCTCATTATTTAATGTAAGCATACTCAAACCTTTCAGTTTGAAGCCATTTTGCCTTGTCCTGTCACTATACACTCTTGAAAATTGTCTCTAATACATATCTACAAATGTATGTCTCCAATAAATATCTACAAAAACTTGTCTTCAGCATTTAGGAATAAAAAAAGGAAGTATATACTTACTCAGACACTACCTCTACACCCATTTTAGTCATGTAGTAAGTTCTTTTGTATTGCCTAAATTCAGTTTCAAACAGATCATCATCTTCTGGTTCATCTTCCAATGTAGCTGGAAAACCAGTCATGGAAAAAAAAAAAAAAGGATTAACATTCACTTCTCTACTAAAATAAGATTTGAAAATATTCACTTCTGTTATAATGCCCTAACTTTACTCAAAGCTAGAGGTGCTCTCACCTTCCTTATACTGAAAGTAACATGAAACAATCAGACAAAATTTTACCCAGAGAAATTCTGGAATTTTTAAGACAGGTGACCCAATTTTTAGCCCAATTACAAGAACAGAGAAGATAACATAAGACAGCAGAATATTAACTGAGAACACATTAAAATTAATTTAAATATTTAATTATGTTCAGCAACATCATCTAATATCATGTGGTAATATTCACAATTGTCAACCTTTTTGACAATTTCAAAACATGAGCAAAAAACATTTCCTACAAGTAGAATGAGTTTAAAAACCACAACCAAAAATCCTAAAGCCATACAAAAATCTGTTCCCCTGTCCTCCCCAAATTAAGAAAATACCTATGCATACAATTATCAAAACCATAATATTGTTGAAGGTTTGTTCATTAATTCCTTTAACTCATCATGGAAATACAGGGCAGGGAGAAAGCATCTCTAAAGCTTTAGCCCCACTCTCTCTCACCACAGCAGTTCCACTTTCCAACAGCTCACCACAGAGGTCTTGCATTCAGATTAAGCTCATCAATGACATGCAATTCTTACAGCTCTTTGAAATCTATGCATGCATTTTTGTTATATGTATATGGAAAAAATTCTTTGCACTTACTTTTAGGGGTCACTTCACCTTCATTTTTTTCTAAAGCAGCCAAAGATATAGAATTTTCCTGAGCCTATTAAATTAAGATTTGAGATAACGTAAAAATACAGGTTAATATGCACGAAACCCATTCAAAACTTACAACTCAAAATGCTCCCACTGAAATGTATAAATATTATTTATTATAAACCCCATTTACTTCTCTTACAATTGCTTCAAGGAAATTATTTAAGCAGACAAAAAGGACATATCAGACAAAAGGAGCAGTCTCAAAATGTTAATGACATCTAAAAAATACCTGAATATTTGTGTTCCAAAATGCTACTCTTTCCAAAACTGCTCTGTACACAGAGAACAGGATAACAATATACAAAGACAGATTAATGCAATGGAATTTTCTCCTGCTACTCTACACCCTGCTGAAGCATATAGTGAAGGGCAGTCAATGGAAGTGGTGGTGGGGACCTTGACACTGGGGCAGAGACAAGATACTGTTATGTAGTAGTACACACATATATACAGCTGCTGTTCCTTATTAATTGATTATACCTAGAACTGCAAGTTTAATACTCTGAGATACACAATACCCTATAATTTATATTTTAATAATCTGAATTAGTTCACCAATGAAATTGCTCTTTCCCTATTTGCTGTCCAGTAGTTAGCCAATACCAAGACATACATGAATGTTCCATCGGTGTATCTGGAATATATGGAACTTCCAGCAGACTACGCCTTAAAAACTTAAGATTATGAAGCATTGCAGGTTTGACCATAACTCACACAAAAGTCAAAACAGAGATTTATGCCACTTAAGTTGTCTAAGATCAAATTACTGATTTACAAAAAGTAACATTCTTATTTCCAAAATTGTACATATGAAACACTGACCTTTTGCTTCTTTTGTTTATTTTTTCTGGCTTCCTCTGCTGCAATCCCAGCTGCCTCATTGAGGTATTTATTGCCCACTTTACTTTCAAACCATTTTAGGTCAACAAAGACTTCACTGAAGTGTTCACGATCAAACTGTGAGATTGAAGTAAGTTTGCAAATATTTGAGGGATGTCAAATTTAGAATTCCAGATTAACAATGTCTTTTTAGTTTGTGCACTGGGTTACATGTAGAGTCATCTGTACATAAATATTTTTCCCTAGAGATACAACTAAATAGATTAATACTAAAAATCCTGTTTCTCAGCAATATGTAACATACAGCCAAGCCATATTTTGTTTTCTTTAAGTAAAGCAGCGAGATGTAACAAAAAAGAATTAAATAACTTCTACATTTCACTATCAACTCCAGAAGCAGTACACATATAGGGTCTGGTTAATACAGCCTGCCACAGATCTAACACTTCACAGCTCTATCCAAGAACCAGAAAACAAGGCTGAAGCAGGGACAACAGATGATCTCCCTCTTTTCAAGTTCAGCAGAAGGTTTAATCCTTTCCATTTCTACATGGCCTACACCTCACCTCATCTCTAGCATGGATTACTGTCCTGTACACTAGTTAGTTCATGAACAACACTCATGCCTGCCTCTGAGATGCTCCTTCACCTTTACTAGGGATCATCATAAAAAACTTGCAAACAATCCTCCCCTCCAAGACCTTCAGACACAGCTTACCCCACAGGAAATTACCAGCAGGGGAAACAAAGAACATCACTGCCTGAAGCAAGCACTAATGCACAGAAATCACAGACAATCCTGAGCTGGAGGAGACCCACAAGGATCACTGAATCCAACTGTTATGTGAATGGCCCTAGAGGGACTGAAACACATCCCTGGCATTGCTGCACCTGCTCTAGGGGGACTGAAACACATCCCTGGCATTGCTGCACCTGCTCTAGGGGGACTGAAACACATCCCTGGCATTGCTGCACCTGCTCTAGGGAGACTGAAACACATCCCTGGCATTGCTGCACCTGCTCTAGGGGGACTGAACCCGCATTGCTGGACCTGCTCTAACCAGCTTTGCCCAACACTGCCACACACTTCAATGGAAGTGAGAACCATGATTCTACTGGTGAATCCTCATTTGACTCACAGTATTAAAGCACTCTGCTGGCTAAAGCACAGATCAAATGATTCAATCTTTTTCCCCTTATGCTCCAGAATTAAACAACAACTGATTGGTTTCCATCTGTTCAATTTAAAACAGCTGATTAAACCACCTGTAAAAGACAGCCATTTAACAATTCATTGGAACTACAGCATGTTGTATTTTAGGGTACAATATTGAGTTTAAATTCAACATTCTCTAAATTTCAGAGTTACTTACATCTGACAATCTAGTGAGATATTTCTCAAAGCGTTCTAAATTCAGATGCCCATTCTCATTGATGTAACCTGTTGAAAAAATTAAGTATGTTTTTGAACTAACAATTCAACAGTTTGAAAATTGCATTTAAATGCCACACACATAATAAAATGCAATCTTGCCGCCTCTCTAAGGCTGTAGTAAATGCTAAACATTCTAATGTAGCAAGCAAAGTTAATAAATACAAATACACCAATGTTAATGCCTCTACTTTGCAGAACTGAGCTTAGTTTTCTCACCTCCCAGTTCTGGCAAGACAGCCATGTATGTTCTATAAAGTAGCGGCAGTGCATCATGATTAATGTGTAAATGAGGTAGATGAGGAATAAAATCATTTCCTACAAGGAAACCCATTAAGATCCAATCATCTATTATCCTTTCAATATCATATTCAAAAGAAATCTTGTCCTGGAGGAAAAAAGGAAAAAAGAAAACCACAAAGTATAATTTTTGTTATCATTTTTGCATAAAGACTTCGCACATTCACACATTTTTTCCCATCTCAGGTCCATTAGAACTTACTTTTACTGGGGAAAATTCATAATCAATATATTCTCTCATCAGTGATAAGTGCAGTAAATGAAACGTGGTTTCCTCCGGTGCACATACTCTGTAAATTATTCAAACCACCAAGTTAATTATTTATAAACACACTTTCAACATTAATATTAATAAGCCCAGGGTTACCTAAACCCAAGAAATTTTACTAGGATTGTATCTTAGTAGAAGAAATAATGTATAAGTATTTCCTTGAATCTATTTTAGGATTAATCTGGTTTGGTCTATAAATTTTGCACTAGAATCTTCTAAACACCAGATGTGATGGTAGGGAGAAGAACTAACTTAGAGAAGAGCTTTGCAGACTTCCATGCTGCAGTAACTATTTCCTAAATCCTTATCCCATTGCTCAAAAAACGAGACAAATGAGCCTAACTTGGCACCAAGGCTCACCATTTTAAGGTATTTTCTAACTAGTGTGAATAAATCAGACTCAGAACAGAGTACTCAAAACAGAGTACACAGATTCACATCTAAACCAGCTGGGTTACATCTGAAGTCATCTGAAATGCTTCTTGTAAGAGATGAATATGCTCAACTTGAAAATATGCTCTGTATGCATTATTTTGTGGCTTCAGTGCAGCTCTAAAAGAATAACAAACCTACTGTTTGTTTATGGCACAGTCAACACATATCCTGCCTTCCTTTTCTCTTTTCACTAAAACTACTCATAAAACCCTAAGTCAACATTAGCCCCAAATCAGTTAATACCTACACTAAAAGATTAATAAGCTAAATGATGTATTTAAATTAATAATGGACTATTCAATCTTATAGATAACTAGCTGAGACCACCTCCAATGAAAAATCAGCATAAATACTTGTGTCTTCACACATAAATAGGAAACTTTAGAAATAATCCTATGAGGAAGATGTGTGTGACAGCAGCCTTCAGATAAACTCATGTAAAACAAACCCCTACACTGGGTTTCAGAACCAATTGTGTCACTTTTTAAATGCAATTTTCATATTGGTATTAAAGAGCTTTGGCAACCAGGTTGATGCTTTAAGACTCTAGAGATATTCTGCCCTTATTCTTCATTGCACTGGAGTTGAAAATCCCAATAAAACAAGCAATTTCTCTCAATAAATAATCATAGAAAGATATTAACTTGTACATATTTCTAGGAGTTTCAAATTTCCAACTGTAAGTATCCATAAAAGTGACAATATTGAGAGAAGGCAATTCATGTAATTTACAGAAGTAAATTCTTGTAATGAGCAAAATTATTCAGAAATTAAAATATGGAACAATGCTGGGGGGAGCGGAATAAATAAATAATTTCACATTATTTTACCTTTTAGAAAGGTAAAACCAATGTTTTGCTTTGATTAGATGTAAAGGCTTTAAAAAATATTGCAGTGCTGCATGCCAACACTACCCATGAGTTTTAGTGAAATGCTGACTGCAAAGACTGAAAAGAAAACTTATTTCTGATGTTCATCATATTGTCCTTGGCAATAAAATATTCTTTTATTAACAAAAATTACACATTTATCTAAACATTTATGACTTATCCTGCGTTATTCAAAATCCTTTTGGTGTCAGAAATGTTTATTTCTGTCTGTCACATGTTTATTTCTGTCACCCTTTATGTACCCAATATATGTTTAAGGTTCTTTTCAAAGAAGGAACCCAACCACAGTAACAGTTATAAATTAATTCCTGTATTGCTTCAGAACAGCCCCAGGTACAAGCACAGTTCTGGAACAAGTCACCCTTTTCTGACTCTTTACAGACTACAAGTTCTTTCAATTGGGAAACCCTGAACAAGAGCATCTATGCAGCCATTTTAAGAGAGTTTATTTTAGTAATTATCCTAGTAATTTACTTCTATGCACAAAACCTCAGATACAGAGATAGAGCTATATATACACACTTTAGAAAGTTAGTATCTGCACAACACAGTTATGGAAACAATGTTAATTCAGCCCAGGTTGCTTTATTATAACACTAAGAAAAAAGTAAAACACACCAAAGCTTTAAGGATTTTTTAATCAGCTGTTCTGACAGCATACATTTTTACATGTAAACCAATTCAAGTGCACCATTCAGTACGCTGCTTTCTCTAATTTCCTGAGTTCTCTAACCCAAAGAATAAACTAAGAGTTCATTAAATTACTATGCAATCAATAAAAAAAAGCCCTAAATCACCAAACACACACCTGGTTTTAATTACCCAATTTGTTTTGGATTTAATTTCATCATAAATAAAGTAAGAGTAAAGTTAAATCAATTCACCTTTGAGCCTTTTTACCACCAAATCTGACTTCTTCTCTTAAGAGCGCAAAGTGTGCCTCATGGCTTGTTAATCCCAGCATTATCTATCACAAAGAGATAGCAAAAAGATCTTACTTGTAAAAGTATTTTTAGTCTTTCAAGCAGTATAAGGAAATTTTGATGTTTGGTTTCATTACAAATTCAGAAGTTTGCAGGAATACAAAATCACATGCTTGCTTCAAACCATTTTAGAACCCTGTGATCTTAGGAAGATACCAAGAATGGACACACTGGACAAATCCCTGTTGTTTGTATTATTTTAGTTGCACATACCAGGTCAGCATCTAAGCCATAGAGACAGTGTCTTGTGTTTGGATCATGATGGGGCTTTGCTTTTTCTGATCTGATGAACTCCATAATTTTATGCTCACCTTCCCCTGGAGTCTGGAGACACACAAAAAAAAAAACAAACAAAAAAAAAACCAGCAGTAAGTATTATTCTGTAAAAAACCCCAAAAATCTATTTAAAATAGGATAGTAAGAAAATATAATGACCTCGTGGCCTGATAAGTAGACTGTTATTCCTTGCCAGGATTTGTCTGTGGAAATCTTCATATTTACAAAATATTTAAGATGTTCATTCAATCTGGCCATGAATTCAGTTCCTGAAAATAGAAACCTAAATTAAAGCTTTTCACTAGTTTGCATTTACATATCAGAAGTATTTAAAAAATGCCAACAAATAAAACATTTGCCAGAGATGAAGGGGATGACTGGTTTCTTTCCTAAGACATTTCACTTTTTACATAGTAATCTAAAACATTCTTACAATAAGACAGTATTCCAACCCTACCTAATGTTACTAAAATTTTTGTTACAAACTTACCCAAGTCTTTAGGGAGTCTGCCTTCTATTTTTAAAAAAACATGCATTAAGATAGGAAAATAGTACCAAAATACAGAGACAAACCATAAACATTTAAATTCAAATAACTGAAAATGTATCTTACCTGGTGTAATACAGTTGGAGTCAAACCTCGCTTCAGTAGGGAGAGTTTCTCCCTTTTCCAATGCCTTTTTTATTTTGTCCTCTGCCTCTTTCGCTGATCTAAAACAAAACAGCATTGGGGGGAGGGTAGAGAACAAATCATCTTATTCAAATGTTAATATCCTAAATACAGCTTTTTGGCAAAATAAATATAGTTGATTTTTTTAGAGTGCTTAAAATATAAAAAAGGAGGGAAATTGAGTTCCTGAACAGAGTTTGAATTTATTTCTGATACAACTAAGATGGCTTAAAAATAGCACTTTTTTCATAGAAATGTGACAATCATTATTCAGATGCATTTAGGATTGAGATTATCAAGGTGATCATACAATGGTTGCTCAGAATGAATGGGTATTAATGTTCAAACAACAGGAATGCTTGTTATCTAAACATTTGAAAATGCTACCCCAGAACAGTAACTGCAACAGAGTTAAACAAAGCAGCAGGTGTGGAATTACAAGTGAGTCACGAGTGAACTAACAATTTATCATGCCCAGTAATGGACAAACTAACAAACATCATGCCAGACTTTCTTGACCAAGAATTTCCTAAACTCTTCTGAACCAGAAACAGAGAAACCACCAGAGTCTTAGGTTTTTGTCTGGCTCTCAATTCTGCTACAATGTGCTATTTAAAACTCTTAATCTCTGCTTCCCCTCAACCTCTTTTAGTCCTTAAAGAAAAAATTACATCGAAAACCAAACCACAAAAAAACTTCCAGTTTTTTGAAAATGTTTTCTCTTGTTCCTTTCCTGCAGCTTGTTTATGCAGCATTTCACTCACCATCCCTGCACTGTCTGACTACAGACACCTGCTTTTCTTCCCTATAGCAATCTTGAAACTTCCAAATCTCCCAAAACATTACTGTATTTCTTAATCTACTTGTACTTCTGTATCTGAGCTAGCCTGGTAACTGGTATCAATAGGAAATAAGTTTCATTCAAAACTTCATTTTTTCTATGGCTTCCACTACAGCTACCAAATAGGCATATCTAGAACGAGCATTCACAAATACCAAAGACTCTCACAGGTTATGAAGCATTTGGAAACACCTGCAAGAGCTCCAGTGCAGAGTGGTTTCACAGAAAATTTCATGAGAAAAAGCTCCCCTTGTCACCAAGTTGCACATAAGTAGAGAAAAATCTACGTAACAGTCAAACTTTCCTTTTGGAATCCCGATTTTAACATTTTACAGGTAGTTACCCTCATTCAGTTAAAACTGCTGTCAAAGGCACAACCAACCACAATGTCTTTTACTTTTCATGGCATACATTTCAGTAAGTGGTTCTTTTAAGGGTTTAGTATCCTCAAGACAGAGTCAGGACTGATCTTCTTACCTAAAACGTCTCCCACGCTGCTGATTCATTTTTGCTCTCGGAGCTACTCCATCAACTGCCATGAAGAAAACCTTTCTTGGCTTAATAATGCGAAACAGTACTTCCAAATAGTGAAAAATATTGGCAAAAATCTTATCTTCTGAGATTCTGAAGTGGACATCGTCATCATTTGGATGTGAACATTGATGTATAATGCCATTCATGTCCAGGTATAAGTTGTCAAATTCTGGAATCTACAAATGCCACAGTTAGTATTCCTTGGTGAGTGCAGCACTGCCCAAGGCACACCTGAGAGCACTCTGGAAATGGGCTAAGGTGGGAAGACTCTGTGGAACCTCCTGCACACCAGCAGGCAGAGTAAGAACATCTGGACTGGCTATGGGTTTGCCTGCACATGTAATCTGTTACTATCGTTTTTCTCAGTGAGCCAAGTCAGCTGAAGAGATTCCTACTTTATCTAGGCTGTTACTGGAACCTCAGGACTTTTGTCCCCGTGCTCAGACTGTCTTCTACATTGTAAAATGGAAAAGCAAACCAAAACCACTGTTTCCAGGAAGATTTTCTTTTCTTTTTTTTTTATAAGCCTGCACATTTAATCAATTCAACCTTTCATAGCTGCACTACAAACAATAAAAACGACAAAACTGAGTATGCAATTTGCAACAATATTTCCAAGCAAAGCTGGTTTAAGAAGCTTTAGAGTTCTCCCCCTGTTCAGCAGCTCCTACCCCAACCACTGCATGCTGTCTCTTCAGCTATGCTTGTGAGCACCTCTGAATCTAGAGAGTGGCAATTAACACCAAAAGCAGAGTTTGCAATAATAACATCAATTTCTTACCCAGACTTCCCAAACAGACTTTCTTTTTCCTTCTAGTGCTCTGCTCTTCTAACAGCCTTATCTGTAGCAGTCACACTTTCTTTTAAAGGAAAAAAAAAGCCTCCCCAAATGTACACAAGCAACATATAGGGAACAAACACTGATAAATGTATGCTGCAAAGGGGCCAGTACTACCTCTGTGTTACTAAAATGCACAAGAGCAACTGGCATTAAACAAATCTATTCCTTAATCCCCCAGTAAGACTGTTCACAAAAATCCACCTATCATTACACCTAAAAAAAGGCACTGCCAACTTGTTACAATTTTCTACAGTGCTCCTGCTGACACATCCTAAAAAGGCACCTTGTTGGGCTTGTATTTATGCTCCAGATGCAAGTGAACTATTTTAGAAAGAGGAAATGGTGAAGAGAAGAAATTAGAGGCAGGATCAGGAATGATCCCACTCAGCTGCTGTAACCAGTCTTCTGTTGCACATCATGATCTTTAGCCTGGTTAAATTCAGTAACCAAACTGCTCTCAATGCTTTTAGATAATTGAGCAGGGCAGTGCAGAGGCAGCATTCTAAAGAGACAAAAGCTAAAGCTTTTATATGGAAGTAACATACATAAAAGGTCCTATGTTTTCTTCAAGAAACACTGCTATAATATGATTTAACAACAATAATATTATTTTACATATACAGGCCTTTTAATTTGTTGTTTTTTATTTTCTCTTAGCATCTAGTCTAGATGCCAGTATGTGTCAGTCTGTATATTCAAGTGCTCTGGAAGGGTTAAGTCGTGTTTACTGTTGATCTTAAGAGCTCTAACTGCCTCTTTCAGAGGGCACCAAGGGTAGCAGCCCCTGCTGCCATCCCCCTGGTCTGAGCAGACACTGATGCCTCCTCAGCTCGCCACAGCTCTTCACCACAAGTTTAAAGATGCATGAGCAGCTTAGGCTTCCAAGAAAACAGCAGAAAAGGCAGCATAAACTACTGCTGCTGCCGTGCTACACAGATAGCATGAGACACTTCAGAGAAGCCAAACAAATTATAACAAAGAACTAAGCTTTGAAAACTGCTTTGAAACTAGCAAGAAAGGCCAAACATCCAGGCTAGTCATCACTTGAACCGGGCATCTTAGTTACACTGACTCAACAGCTATTTAATCTTAAAATAATCACAGGTACTTAGGGAAAATGTATTAATATCCAAACACACTCTCAATTATCACCTATCTCAGAACATCCTTATTCAATCAATAAACCCACATGTACGACAGCAGCTGAAAATGATAGAAGAGCCAGTATCCAACAGGTACCAATAATGACGTCTCTGAAAAAATGACGTCTTTGTCCAACTGTTAAGAAGTATCATTTACGACTTTCGTTTTCCAGGCTTGAACATACTTCCCGGTTTAGCTGCTAACACAGACTGTCCGACGCAGGCGACAACAACAAGGAAACGCAGCAGAGCTGTGAAATCCGTCCCTCGTCACTACCGCGCCTCTGGCCGTCAGCAGCTGGAACTTTTCGGAGCCCAACAAGGAGTAAACTCCGACCTTGGGCGGCCCGCGGGTGCGAGGCCGCCGGGTGCGGAGGCAGCACCGCGGAGCTGCCGAGGGGACCCAGAGCGAGGGGAGCGAGCCCG